>CM069132.1:140989490-141216990 GCA_035221665.1 Okamejei kenojei
GCCCATATGGTTATATGGTTAAAATCTTGCCAACAACATGGTGAGACCACACCTGGAGTATTGCGTACAGTTTTGGTCTCCAAATCTGAGAAAAGACATTCTTGCCATAGAAGGGGTACAGAGAAGGTTCACCAGACTGATTACTGGGATTTCAGGCCTTTCATATGAGAAAAGACTGGATAGACTTGGTTTGTACTCGCTAGAATTTAGATGACTGAGGGGGGATCTTATAGAAACTTACAAAATTCTTAAGGGGTTGGATAGGCTAGATGCAGGAAGATTGTTCCCGATGTTGGGGAGGTCCAGAACAAGGGGTCACAGTCTAAGGATAAGGGGGAATTCCTTTAGGACCGAGATGAGGAAAACATTTTTCACACAGAGAGTGGTGAGTCTCTGGAATTCTCTGCCACAGAAGGTAGTTGAGGCCAGTTCAGTGGCTATATTTAAGAGGGAGTTAGATGTGGCCCTTGTGGCTAAAGGGATCAGGGGGTATGGAGAGAAGGCAGGTACAGGATACTGAGTTGGATGATCAGCCATGATCATATTGAATGGCGGTGCAGGCTCGAAGGGCCGAATGGCCTACTCCTGCACCTATTTTCTATGTTTCTATGTTTCTATGTTTAATGCTGCTATGCATTTCCCCATGTCCCTGTATGCATGCACATCATACTTGGGTACGACCTGGATTAAACAAGGGGATTTGTGTTCAGTTCTGTGCACCATGTTATAGGAAAGATGTTGTCAAGCTGGAAAGGGGACAGGGAAGGTTTATGAGGATATTGCCAGGACTCGAGGGTCTGAGCTGTAGGGAGAGGTTGAGTAGGCTGGCATTCTATTCCTTGGAGAGCAGGAGGATGAGGGGTGACTTTATAGAGGTGTCTAAAATCATGAGAGGAATAGATCAGGTAGATGCACAGAATCTCTTGCCCAGAGTAGGGGAATCAAGTATCAGAGGACATAGGTTTAAGGGCAAGGTGAAAAGATTTAATAGGAATCTGAGGGATAACTTTTTCACTTTTTCAGACAAAGGGTGGTGGGTGTATGGAAGGAGCTGCCAGAGGAGTTAGTTGAGGCAGGGACAATCGCAACTTTTAAGAAACAGTTAGACAGGTACATGGATAAGACAGGTTTGGAGGGATATGGGCTAAACGCAGACAGGTGGGACTAGTGTAGTGGGAACATGTTGGCCGGTGTGGGTTGAAGGGCCTGCTTTCATGCTATATGACTCTATGACTTATTTTCACCATAATTTGCAGATTAAAGCACAACAACCCTCTCTCTTAAATTTGACCATGTACTGATTTCTAACCAATGTTTTTAGCCAGGGGTTTAACTGAATTCAAAATCACAACTTAAGCCTTGATCTCAGCTGCACATCTCTGCCTTTTTACACCTCTTCCTATTTATATTGCTGTGTTTGAGGATGTTTTCCTAATTTCGCAGCTTCTGCGAAAGAAAATGGATGATGACCTCTGTCTCGGGAGGGTCAATGGCCGAGATTAATTGTTGCATAGTTATCAAGTGGGGGTCTGCAGCTGATACACAGAACCTGAGAGACAGTTGAAAACTGACTGTTCAAAGCACATCTAACACAGAGGAAGCACCATACTGACTACAGATGATAAAGACTATCAAATTCACCAGCCGTGCCACATTAGTCTGCTGCTGTGAAGCACTGTGGGATTTTCATCATTAAATTTTCACCGTAAATTCAAGTTGCTATTGTAATATTGGAGAAGCTATTTGGACCAGGCTTCATCTTACTGCATATGGAAGACCCCTTGGGCAGAACAAGTGGGGAGCCATTCATACAGTGCCAATGTAATGTTTATTTATTGAAATGGAATGTGAAATGGACTCTGCTTTCGCCCTGTGATCCTTCGTATCTGCAAAAGCCCCATGACTTTAGCTCAAGCATGCACAGAACAAAAATACATTCTTCTATCTTTTGGTATGAAGAAAAATTTCAACAACTTGCCAAATAAATGAGACGGGAGGACATCCCATCGTGTGATGGGTGGGCAACAGATTCCACCTGCCACACATATCAGGAGCATTCTATGAAACTGCACGTTCCTGAGCCAATTATCTGAATCAGCAGATTGGGGTTAAAAATGGCACCAAGTTAATGTCTTTTAATTTATTCTGGAGGAATGGTTATTTGAAGCAGAAACAACATTTACTGCCCAGGCCTCATTATCTTTGAGAAAGCCGCGATGAACCCTCTTCTAGTTGATGTGAAAGTGGAGAAAATCCCCAGAAAAGTCTTAAATACCCTTGAAAATCCCCATGAATGTCAGGCAACCTCATTGGAGACTCTCGGACTATCTTTGATCGGACTTTGTGTGTAGGAAAGAACTGCAGATGCTGGTTTAAATTGAACGTAGACACAAAATGCTGGAGTAACTCAGCGGGACAGGCAGCATCTCTGGCGGGAAAGAATGGGCGACGTTTCGGGTCGAGACCCTTCTTCAGTCTGAAGACTAAGTCATCTGTACCATGTGAATGGCTCATAATCATGTCTTGTCTTTCCACTGCCCGGTTAGCATATAACAAAGGGTTTTCAATGTACCTCGGTACACGTGACAATAAACTAAACTCAAACTGAAAAGGAAACTAACTCCAAAGACCAAGTGAAAAACAAGAGACAATAGGAAATCATTCATCATAATAACTCCGTCAACATAGAGAGTGATAAAAAGTTTAACAAGCATCTGCAACATGCATGAATGCATTACATGTCCTTTCCTTCAGTGACACGACTAACAACATCAATGAATTGCTGTATTTCCATTTGTTCAAATTTGTTGCCTTGTTTCTTCAACTCCAAAAGCTACGCCTCAA
Source organism: Okamejei kenojei (assembly GCA_035221665.1). NCBI lineage: Eukaryota > Metazoa > Chordata > Chondrichthyes > Rajiformes > Rajidae > Okamejei > Okamejei kenojei. The sequence continues at coordinate 140,992,335 of CM069132.1, forward strand.
ATATTTCTCAGTCAACAGAAAAGATTCACAACCATCTCAAGGTTGTTAGTTAAATAGAAGTTCTACCTTTGATTTCGAAAAAAATAACTTGCCCTTGGAGTAATTATTTTCCTCATGTTTCTTTTTAACCGAGGATACCTTTAAACCCCTGTCTCACTGTGCGAGTTGGCCCACGAGTGACCCCGAGTTTTCACTCGTGGTGATCACGTAGCGGGAACGTCGGAACTCGCACGAGCAACTTATCGACTCGTGGCGCTAACGGCAGGTACTCGGGAAACTTGTTAACTCGTGAAAAAAATCAAACATGTTTGATTTTTTCCACGAGTCAAATTAACTGTTCAAGTTAAAAATGGAAACATTTAAACTCGTTGTAATAACGTAGTGGCCCCGTGCGTTTATCTTAGTGTCTCGTGAGTCTACCGTGGGAACTTTAATAATCTGTTCTTTTGCTCGAGTAAAGACTGAACCAAAGATAGACACAAAATGCTGGAGTAACTCAGCGGACAAGGCAGCATCTCTGGAGAGAAGGAATAGAGTCGAGACCCTTCTTCAGACTTACCCGAAATGCCACCCATTCCTTCGCTCCAGAGATGCAGCCTGTCCCGCCGAGTTACTCCAGCATTTTGTGTCTATCTTCGGCCTTTCTGCCACTATTACTGAGGCGCCTGCCCCGTGGCTTCACTCTGTCTCAATGAACGGCTTAAAGACCTGCCGAAGGGGCAAGTCTGGGGTGGTGGGTGGGATGTGTCCACGTGTGATGCTCCATCCACCCCCCCGGGGCCGAGAGTGTGGGATTGGGAAGGAACTGCAGATGCTGGTTCACACCGGAGATAGACACACACAATGCTGGAGTAACTCCGAGGGACAGGCAGCATCTCTGGAGAGATGGGATGGGTGAGATTTCGGGTCGAGACCTTACTTCAGACTTCTCCAGAGATCCCGCTGAGCTTAGTCCAGTAGTTGGTGTCTATCCCAGTGGCGGGGAGCCCGGCTTGGCCGACACGCCGCCTCTACTTGCCGGTCAGTCCGGTGATCATCGCCCTCCGCCCGGGATTGCAGCGGAGGTTTCCATCCGGTGAGTTGTCCAGCGCTCACGGTGGACGAGGGAGGACAGCAATAGGCCAGGTGAATGAATACAGCACATAAATGAGTCGACCTTTAATATTTTTTGATTTTATGTTTTAATTTACAAGCTGCTTCAAGCGAGGCAAGTTTTATTTTCAGTCCGAAGAAGGGTCTCGACCCGAAACGTCACCCATTCAACGAAAAAGCTGGAGTAACTCAGCGGGTCAGGCAGCAACTCTGGAGAGAAGGAATAGGTGACTTTTCGGGTCGAGATCCTTCTTCAGAAGACGAGCCCTTATCCAAAACGTCACCTTCTCCAGAGATGTTACCTGGCCCGCGTTACGCCAGCTTGTTGCGTCTGCCTTCCGTTTCTGCCCCTAAAGCCTTGGGATCGTTGCCCTTTGTGTTGGCGTGGAGGAGGAGGGGGCTATTGTGCTGCTTGAATGCCCCCTGCTACCATAGGGACATGGAAACACAGCGGCTTTTGAGGCTGGTGGGCAATCACTACCAAAGTGTCTGCCTGCAGTCAGCACTCCTCTCCTACACATGTCTCCCGCGCTAACCATCCCGCAGAGAATGATTCCCAGCACCCAAGAGCCTTGTCGGGTCCCGGCGGCCGCTCAATGTCAGTCACCCCGAGCTGCTTCCTTCCTCTGAAGTGGCGGCCAGTCCTGCTGTCTGTGTGTATCTGTGTGTGTGTGTGTGTGTGTGTGTGTGTCTCTGTCTGTCTGTGTGTATCTGTGTGTGTGTGTGTGTGTGTGTGTGTGTGTGTGTGTGTGTCTCTCTCTCCCTCTCTGTCTATCTGTGTGTATCTGTGTGTGTGTGTGTGTGCTGTCGGGTCCCGGCGGCCGCTCAAAGTCACCCGAGCTGCTTCCTTCCTCTGAAGTGGTGGCCAGTCCTGCTGTCTGTGTGTATGTGTGTGTGTGTGTGTGTGTGTGTGTGTGTGTGTGTGTGTGTGTCTCTCTCTCTCCCTCTCTGTCTATCTGTTTGTATCTGTGTGTGTGTCTGATGTCGGGTCCCGGCGGCCGCTCAAAGTCACCCGAGCTGCTTCCTTCCTCTGAAGTGGCGGCCAGTCCTGCTGTCTGTGTGTATCTCTGTGTGTGTGTGTGTGTGTGTGTGTGTGTGTGTGTGTGTGTGTGTGTGTGTGTGTGTGTGTGTGTGTGTGTCTGCTGTCGGGTCCCGGCGCCGCTCAATGTCAGTCACCCGGGCTGCTTCCTTTTTTAAAATTATTTAAAATAGAGATCCATTGCAAAAAAGTATTTAAAAACATAAAACAACAAGAAATGCTTGGTTACTGGAGGATGCGCATTTTCCCATTGTAGGTCATATCAATAGATGCCGCCGCGCGCTGAAATAACTCAAAACCACAGGATGGAGATGTATTTTAACATTGTTGCTTTATTAAAACATACCTTCATTCACGGTTGGCTCAAGAGTAACGGGAGAGGAACTTGCTAACTCGGGAGAGGAACTAGGAACATCGCAGCAATGACATACCCGTGGGAACTCGGTTACACACTTGATCATAAACTTGCAGTCTCGTGCACAGCCACGAGTCTGTCACTCGGGGTACCTCGTGGGTCAACTCGCACAGTGAGACAGGGCCATTATTCTGCAAATCGACATGCACCAAATAGATTCTAAATAATGGAAATTGCTGGCACGATTCACCCTCTTGACAAAATAAATTAAACATTCATCAGCAACTGAGGAATGATTCTCCAGCCCTTTATAGAAGATAAATACATCAGTCTAGAAATATTTTGCTAGTCATAGAAAGAGAGTCATAGAGTGATACAGTGTGGAAACAGGCCCAACTTGCCCACAGCGGCCAACATGTCCCAGCTACACTACTCCCACCTGCCAGCATTTGGTCCATGTCCCTCCAAATCTGTCCTATCCATGTCCTTGTCTAACTGCTTCTTAAATGTTGGGATAATCCCTGCCTTAACTACCTCCTCTGGCAGCTTGTTCCATACACCCACCACCCTTTGTGTGAAAAAATTACCCCTCAGATTCATATCTTTTCCCAATCACCTTAAACCTACGTCCTTTGGTCCTCGATTCATCTACTCTTGCCAACAGACTCTGTGCATCAATCCGATCTATTCCTCTACCACACGTCATCTATAAGCCCACATCCTCCTGGGATCCTCATCCCAGAGCCCTAACATTCATGGTATAAAATCATGAGAGGAATAGATCTGGTAGATGCACAGAATCGCTTGCCCAGAATCGAGGACCTGAGGACATAGATTCAAGGTGAAGGGGGAAAGATTTAATAGGAATCTGAGGGGTAACTTTTTCACACAAAGGGTGATGGGTGCATGGAACAAGCTGCCCAAGGAGGTAGTTGAGGTTGGGACTAGTGTAACTGGGACACGTTGGCCGGTGTGGGCAAGTTGGCCATAGGGCCTGTTTACATACTGTATAACTCTTTTTTTTATTTTTTAATATTTTATTTATTAGAAGTAAATACATCAATGTACTTCACATATATCTTGTTACAATCATTGTACCCCATAATTTTATGGCTTTTAAAGAAAAAGAATAGAAAGAAAGAGAGTGAAATAGGTGAAAAGAGTTGTGATTGTGAAAGAGCGTGCCAAAAGGGAGAAGAAACCCTTGGTCAAAGAATTAGAGAAAGAGGGTTAAGAGATAGACCCTAAAAAAGGAAAAGGAAAAAAAAAGCCAGTTATATATATCATGCAAAAGGAATCCACCAACTCCATAGTTTTTCATCCCCCCCCCCCCCCCCAAGGCCCGAGGTACTCCTGCACCCTATCTTTGTAGCAGTTCTATAAATGCAGACCACGCCTGAAAGAAGCGTTCTGATTTTCCTTCCAGGTGGAGTCTCATATCTTCCAGATGTAGTGTTTCAAACATAGTTGAAATCCACATATTTAATGTTGGTGTAGGAGCATTTTTCCAGAATTTTAAGATTAGTTTTTTTCCTATTATTAAGCCGTAATCAAATAAATTCTTTTGATACGCATTTAATTCCGGACTACCTTCTGTCATTCCGAAAATAATCCATTCTGGCTTTGGTGTAATTTTTATATTAAATACTTTTGTGAAAATCTCAAAGATTTCAATCCAAAACCTTTGAATTTTTCTACAAAAGATGAATGAGTGCGTTATTGTAGCTTCTTGACAGTGGCATTTATCACAAATTGTTGAAATATTAGGGAAAATTTATTTAATTTAGTTTTTGAGTAGTATAATCTATGTATAATTTTAAATTGTATTAAAGTGTGTCTTACGTTAATTGAGCATTTGTGCACATTTAATAAGTATTCTTTCCACCTTTCATTGGAAATGTTTATGCTTAGTTCATTTTCCCACTCACCTCTAATACCTTCCGTTGTTGGTATTACTGCATTTAGTATAATATTATATATATGTGAAATTAAATTTGGTGATTCCGCCTTTGTATTCATTACTTCATCTAGTAAGTCTAATGGCATTGTGTGAAATTCATGTGCATGTTTTTTCAAATAATCCCATATTTGGAAATATTTAAAATACTGATTGTTACCCAGATTGTATTTTAGTTGTAATTATTTAAATGATAATAGTTTTCCCGTATCATACAAATCTCCCAAAGTTTTAATTCCTGCTCTTTCCCATTGTATGAATGCTTTGTCTATAATTGAGGGTTTAAACAGAGGGTTTTTAGCAATAGGAGATAGGAGAGATAAGTTTCTTAATTTTAAATTGTATTTTATTTGTTTCCAAATTTGATTTGTACTATGTATAATTGGGTTTTTGTTGTAGTTTGTATTATTCACCGTCATTGGTGAAAGAAGGATCGCACCAATATTAAAGGGGGAGCAGTCCTCTTTTTCCATAATGATCAATTCCGGTTGATGAAGAGCATTATCCAACAATTGAATCATATTTCTAATATTTACCGACCAATAATAATACATAAAATTAGGGAATGCTAATCCCCCTACTACTTTGGGTTTATTCAGGTGCGGTCTTTGTATTCTATGGGTCTTATAATTCCAAATAAAATTTGTAATATCTGAGTCCAATTTAAAAAAAATCTTTTTGGGTAGATATAGTGGGATTGATTGGAACAAGTGTAGAATTTATGGTAGAAAAATCATTTTCATGGTGTTTATTCGACCTATTAAAGACATCGGGAGCGTTTTCCAGAATTTAATTAAATTATGTAATTTCTTAAGTACAGGGTTATAGTTTGCTTTAAACATGTCTTGATATCTTCTAGTAATTTGAATGCCCAAGTATTTAAATTTTTCCCCAGCTATTTTAAAAGGAAATTGTACGAGATGTATAGAATCTTTCGGTTTTATTGACATGATTTCACATTTATTCCAATTGATTCTGTAACCTGAAAATGAACCGAAATCCTCAATTAAATTTAAAATATTGGGTATAGTGATATGAGGCTTTGTGATGTACAAAAGTACATCATCAGCTTATAATGATATTTTATTGTTTGAATATTTTGTCTTATATCCGTGGATATTCGGATGAGTTCTAATACTTTCCGTTAGTGGTTCAATTATGAACTCCCTTGCGGGTCTTTTAAAATTTGGGGGTTATACCTCCAGAACGATGTATTCTTAGACATGCCTTCTATTTAAAAAAGAAAAGTTAGGGGGGGATGATCTGAAATCGTATTTGTGTGGTATTTTGGGTTAAGAGTATACGGAATTAATTTTGTGTCTACCAGGAAATAATCTATACATGAGTAAGTCTTGTGTACCGATGAATAAAACAAATATTCCTTGCCTGTCGGATTTGCAATCCTCCAAACATCGGTTATATTTGTATTTTTATATATGTGTTTAAAAGTTCACTAGTTTTAGATTTCGTATTACCTTGTTGTTTTTGACTGGATTTATCTAAATAAGGATCTAAGACACAGTTAAAATCTCCCCCAATTATAACATTCTGGTAATTATATTCTGCAATTATATTCAAAATTTTATTTAAAAAATGCGGATTATCGAAGTTAGGCGCATATATATTTACCAATGTGAATGGGATTGCATGGATCTCACCGGTAACTATCAAATATCTCCCATCCTTATCTGTTAAGGTATTTTTCTGTTTAAATGGTATATCTTTGCGAATCATGATGGACGTGCCTCTGGATTTTGACGTGAATGACGAATGAAAAGTTTGACCTATCCAGTTGGCCCTCAATCTAACTTTATCTTGAACTTTAAGATGCATTTCTTGGAGGAAGATAACATCTGACTTAAATGCTTTCAGCCATGCTCAAATATTACCCTTTTTAATATGTTCATATTCCAACTGCAAAATGAGATTCTTCCCGATTTATTTTGTTTAGTGTCTTGCATTTTGACTAGGTTTAGTATCTATGTATCTTGTGGTGCATCCATACCTCAGGTCTTTAAGCAATGGGGGAACAGTCAACCTACCAAGTTCAGTTTGTGGATTTCTTTTGCGATTATCCTTGAATTAAAAAAACACACATGTGATTAATTGTGATAGTAAAAAAAAATAGTAAAAGTGAAAATACAGTGACCGAGCTTGTCGGCACTGTAATAAGTGGCCCACCTGTTGGTGGGAGAAAACATTGTATCGACTTCCGTTGTCGATGTTAATAAACAAATAGCTACGTTCCCTCAATGTCATAATATATCCGTACTAGAACCGAGCTGATTCCAAATCAACTATATAATACCTAATTGCAGTACATATATCCATTTCATATGTATTCCCAAATATATCTAACTGGTTTATCAACAGAATGTTAAGCATCAGTTTTTACCTCGATAATTATCAGCTATTGGTTGAAGGGGCTACCTAGGGCAGGCTTCTGGATCAGAGCCAGGAGCCCGTCATCCCCCTCACAACCCAGTTATAAATCTGCTTAAAACTTATTAAGATATTAAGTTATAGATGTTAGATTGTAAATCAGCCCCTTACTACCGATCTGGTTAATGTTCATTACAATTTCTATGATAGTATTCTATGTTTTAAGTGTTAAAAGTGTTATTTCTATAACATTAGGTTATTCAGTAAAAAATTTTAAACCACAGTAATTGCTCTGTTCAGATTATATTGTAAAGCTCTGTATTCAGTGTTTATCTTTTTCCACGTCACTTGGAACCCAGTATGTCCTTGAATTAACATTCCTCGATACGCCATCGAGTCTAAACACAGGGAGAGTTCCATCTTCTGTTGAACACATTTCATGTTGAAATAGCAAAGAGAGGGAGTGTCCATACAGTACAGCTTTTCAAGTTACTTATTCTCTTCCACGATGGTTAAGGCATATTTATATGCGCTCTCCGGATTTGTAAACGATTTTTGCTGATCGTTGTAAGAAATGCGCATTCTCACGGGAAAGTAAACTCCATATCTGACACCCTTCACGTCTTGGAGCACTTGCTTTACCTTGAAGAACAGATTTCTTTTTTGGACCACTTCATAGGGGTAATCTCTAAATATTTTAAAGGTTGTCTGCTCGTATTTCAGTGGTACTCCATATTTGATATTACTCATCACCTCTTCCACACGAGAGATGGCCCGAAAGTTCACAATGATCTGACGTGTGTATTCTGAGCCTGTTTGGGATTTTTGTTTGAATCTCGGAATTCGATGTACCACTTTAATTTTCGGAAGGTTAGGAAGATTGAGAGCTTCTTTAATTAGATCCACAGCAAACTCCCGAGGGTTATCTCCCTCGGCTTCCTCGGGTACTCCTACTAGCCTTAGATTAAAGCGTCTCGAACGAGTTTCCAAGTCTAGGCACTTATTCGAACATTTCGCCAGCTGTTTTGCAGTGAGGTCGTGCTGTGTCTTCATTTTCTTCATATCCTCGGCCATTTGTCCCATCTCTTCTTCCATCTCTTTCATTGTTTTCACATATGAGGCGACAGTCTCATGCACTGCAACAAACTTCTTATTAGTGTCTTCTTCCCATTTGTCCATTCGCTCCAATAGTTCAACTCTCACATCTTCAATTCTTTTATTTACGGTGTTGATCGAATCCTGCACAGACTCAATAACTTTCAAATTACCTGTATTCGTATTCAGCATTAGCTTATCTGTCATATCTTTCATAATTTTTTCCATGTGCGTTCCGTCCACCTTTTTCATCTTTCAGTTCTCTTACCGTTTGCTTTAAGTCCTCCAAGTCTTTCTCCTTATCTGCCTTATCTGCCTTAGCTCTTTTAGACATTTCGGAAGGCAGTTTTCCTTCAAGAGCACCTTCCAAAGTCGATTCTCCAAGCTCTTCAGGCTCTATCTCAGTGTTGCAGTATATTTTTGAAATGCATCTCTGAGGACTCGGAGCAGAAATCGGATTCTGCATTTAAAGGGTTAAATCCAGAGTTTAATGCACTGCACTTATTGTTGACGCCATCAGCAGAGCATTCAAGGTCCCGATCTCTAAATCCAGTTTTAATGCGAAAAATCGCAAGTTTTCGGGAGCGAAGCTATGTGTGGCGACTGTTACCAAAACATGGCGCCACCGGAAGTCACTCTTTGTATCACTCTTTGACTCTATTTACTGTTTAGGTCCTGCTCATGTTAAGAGTTCCCTAAATGCAACACCTCACATTTCTCGTAATTAAAATCCATCAACCATTCCTCAGCCTACCTAGCCATCAATCAAGATGCTGCTGCAATTTTTCAGAACCATCTTCACTATCTGCAAAACCACTTTTGTATCATCTGCAAACTTGCTAATTTTGCCGTGCATGTTCTCATCCAAATCATTGATATAGACAAACAGTAACGGGCCCAGCACCAAACCCCGAAGCACACCACTAGTCACAGGCCTCCAGTCTGAGAAGCAACCTTCCACCATCACCCTCTGCTTCGTTCCAGGAAGCCAATTTTCAATTTTCTAAGTTATCTCTACTTGGATCTCATGCAATCTACCCTTCCAGAGCAGCCTACCAAGAGGAATCTTGTTGAATGAAGTCCATGTATACGACATCTACAGCTCTGCCCTCATTGACCAATCAGTTTGAGAGACACGACCTCCCATGTACAAAATCATGCTGATGGTCTGCATCCCAGGATACTTAAGGAAGTGGCTCTAGAGATCGTGGACGCATTAGTGATAATTTTCCAATGTTCTATAGATTCAGGATCAGTTCCTGTAATTGGAGGGTAGCTAATGTTATTCCACTTTTTAAGAAAGGAGGGAGGGAGAAAACAGGGAATTATAGACCAGTTAGTCTGACATCAGGTGGGGGGGGGGGGGGGGGGGGGGGGGGGGGGGGGGGGGGGGGGGGGGGGGGGGGGGGGGGGGGGGGGGGGGGGGAGATGCTGGAGTCAATTATAAAAGATGAAGACATGTTATCTTAACAGATGCTGCATATAGCTCCACTCCCTAAAATTTGCGATTTTTCGCGTTAAAATCGGATCGACAGGTCGGGACCAATTTAAAAGACTTATCGGAGTCTCTGCTCGATAACATTATCAGTAACAGCTGTGAATTTAACAGAGGCTTAAAGCATGTTAAATGAAAAATTCTTCCCTGGGTAAGAGCACTCAGAGGACAGTTACAAAACTCTCCTGGGGAAGCCAGACAAAGCCTACAGATTTATTTTTGAAGTGGCTTCCGAAGAAAAGGTGCTTTTCGATATGGCTACAAGACTCAAAGCAGACTTGGCCAAGGACAAAGAATTTGAAGAATTAAAGCTTTCGGTAAGTGAACTGAAAGATGTAAAGATGGATGGAAAAAGGATGGAACACATGTTGGGAGTGATGATGGAAAAGATAGAAAAGCTGACGCTAAATATGACTTCTTGTAATCAGAATGTTATTGAGTCTGTGAAGGATTCGATTGGCACTATTAAGAAACGAATTGATGATGTGAGAGATGAACTATCGGAGAGAATTGATAAGGGTGAAGAAGACACCAAGAAGAGGTTCGGCACTGTGCTGGACACTGTATCAACCTGTATGTTAACAATGCACGAGATGGAGGATGAGATGGCAAGAATGCTGGAGGAGATGAAGAAGGTGAGGTCAGAACAAGACCTTGCTACACGACGGATGGCGACTCGGCTGGCTAAAGTTTCAGACAAATGTCTGGATCTCGAGGCTCGTTCGACATGTCGTAACCTAAGATTAGTTGGTGTACCAGAGGGAGCCGAGAGAGAAAACACTTGCGAGTTTGTTGCAGGATTAATTAAAGAGGGTCTTAAGCTCCCTAACCTACCAACAATTGACGCAGCACACCGGGTTCCTAGATTCAAACACAAATCTCAGGATGGCTCAGAACGTACACGACAGATCATTGTGAAATTCCGGGACATTGCTGACGTGGAAGAAGTTATGAGGAATATCAAATATGGCGTGCCTTTGATGTATGGTGCAACTACTTTTAAAATCTTCAGAGACTACCCAAAGGAAATTATGCAAAAACGAAATCAATTCTCCAAGGCAAAGCAGGCTCTCCAAGGATATAAGGAGGTCAGATGTGGTGTTTACTACCCAGCTAGAATGTGCATTTCCTACAAAGAACAGCAAAAATCGTTCACAAATCCCGAGGAGGCGTACAAATATGCTCTAACCATCAAAGGACTAGCTGGAAAGGTTGGACATTTTGGACACTCTCTCTCTTTACTATTGCAACCAGAATGGTGGCACACTGCCCAAAGAAGGAACTTTGTTTAGACGTCTTATCGGCGGAATGCTAACTCAAGGACACACTCTGTTCCAAGAGAAGCTGGAAAAAGATAATCAACGAAAGCAGAGCTCAACAACAGACTATATGAGATTGAATGAATAACCTAAATGATATAGCATTAACTTTCTTAACAATATTAATATAGAATATTAACATAGAAATAGTAATGAATGCTAATCAGAAATGCAGAAATGGGGATTTTCAAATTAACTCTTTAATTTAACCTAATAATTCTTAAGTAGATTTATAACCGGGGCGTGAGGGGATGAGGCGAGCTACTGGCTTAGTTCCAGAGCCAGAAATAGGTTAACCCCTTCATCTAATAGTCGATGATCTTTGAGGTAAAAATATACGCTTAACACTCTGTAGACAAAAATTATAGTTATATCCGGAAATACCTAGGAAATGGACATATATTCTGTAAATGGGTACTATACATTTGATTTTTTTAAACTGGTCCCGTTCCAATATGTTATGATTAATTGAGGGAGCAGAGCTATTTGTTTGTTTTATATCGACACGGAAGTCAATAAAATGTTTTTTCCCACCTACAGGTGGGTCACTTGTTACAGTGCCGACAAGCTCGGACACTGTATTCTCACTTGTATTAGTTTTTTTTTAATCATTTTCACAATTAATCATATGTGTGTTTTTTTAATTCAAGGACTATCGCAAAGGGAATCTACTAACTGAACATTGTAGGGTAAATAATCCCCCTATATCTAAAGACCTGAGGTACGAATGCACCGCAAGACACATAGGTATTAAATCTATTCAAAATGCAAGACGATAACCAAAATAAACCGGGAGGAATCTCATTTTGTAGTTGGAACGTTAGGGGTGTTAACGAACGCATTAAAAGGGGTAAGATTCTAGCGCAGCTGAAAGCATACAACACAGATATTGCCTTTTTACAAGAGACGCATCTTAAACTTCAAGACCAAGCTAGATTGAGGGCAAACTGGGTAGGACAAACTTTTCACTCGTCATATACGTCGAAATCTAGAGGAACGTCTATTATTATTCGCAAAGGCATTCAATTTAAACCCAAAAATATCTTAACAGATAAGGACGGGAGATATTTGATAGTTACCGGGGAGATCCACGTTGCCCCAATTACCTTGGTAAATATATATGCGCCCAACTTTGACAACCCGCACTTTTTCAATAAAATCTTGAATATACTTGCAGAATATAACTACCAAAATGTCATAATCGGCGGAGACTTTAACTGTGTCTTAGACACTTACTTAGATAAATCCAATCAAAAACAATGAGGTATTACGAAATCCAAAACTAGCGAACTTCTAAACACATACATAAAAAACACAAACATAACAGATGTCTGGAGGATTGCAAATCCGACCGGCAGGGATTACTCGTTCTATTCTATGGTACACAAGACATATTCATGAATAGATTATTTTTTGGTGGATACAAAACTAATACCCCACACTTCTAAACCAAAATACCACTCAAATACGATCTCAGATCACTACCCAATAACTTTTTTTTTATAAATGGAAGGAATGACTAAGAACAAACTGTTTTGGAGGTACAATCCACAAATTTTAAAAGACCCGCAAGGGAGGACATATTTAAAAGAGCAAATGCACCTTTTCTTCGAAATAAACGACACGACAGACATATCACCTACATTATTATGGGAATCTTTTAAAGCATTTATTCAGGGCGTGATAATTTCATATCAAGCTTTTCAAAATAAGAAAAATAAGAATGAACAAAAACAACTAGAAGAGCAAATTAGACAACTGGTCATAGAAAACGCTAAAGACCCCACTACAGATAAACATAATAGAATAATAATACTGAAATTCAAATTAAATAAATTATTATCAGAGAATGTCATAAGATTATTACAAATTACAAGACAGGAACACTTTGAATTTGGGGATAAGCCCCATAAACTTTTGGCACATCAGTTAAAAAAACGAGAAAAGGATCACACAATTTTAAAGATTAAATCAGACAAAGGGGAAATATTGACCTTGCCGAGTGATATTAATAAAAGATGTGCACAATTTTACGAGAATCTGTATATATCTAAAACGATAATGGACACCAACAAAGTTACAGAGTTCTTGGATAATTGTAACCTTCCTAAATTAGAGTTGCAGGAACAACAGGAATTGGGAGCACAAATCTCAAATAAAGAAATAGAAGAAACAATAATCTCATTAAAAAATGGAAAAACACCAGGTCCCGACGGATTTAGTAACAAATTCTATAAAGGTTTTTATGACATATTTACGCCCCGCCTACTGAAAATGTATACTTATGCCTTCAAAGCACAAAAACTACCTGAAACACTAGCAGAATCCACGATCACACTAATACCTAAGAAAGATAAAGATGTAGAAGAACCTGGATCATACAGAGCTATTGTGTAATAAAGATCAAAAAATATTAGCGAAAATACTAGCTAGAAGACTAAGTAAATAAGCTAGCAAATTAATACATCCGCATCAAACGGGGTTTATCCCTAAGAGACAATCATTTAATAATTTGAGACGTCTGTTCAATATAATGCATTCACACCAAACTGAAGATCAAAAACTATCAATCATATCGTTGGATGCAGAGAAAGCATTCAATCAGGTCGAATGGGATTATATGCTCAGGGTATTGCACGAATTTCAACTGGGAGAGAATTTTATTCTATGGATTAAATTACTATATAATAAGCCAATGGGCAGAATATTAACAAACAATAATTTATCTATGAAATTTCATTTGTCAAGGGGAAACAGACAAGGAAATTCATTATCACCGTTGTTATTTGCCCTCATAATTGAACCCCTAGCGGAAAGAATCAGAACTCATCCGAATATCCATGGATATAAAACAAAATATTCCAATAATAAAATATCACTATACGCTGACGACGTACTATTGTACATCACAAAACCTCATATTACAATACCAAATATTTTAAAATTAATAGAGGACTTCGGATCATTTTCAGGATATAGAATAAATTGGAATAAAAGTGAAATCATGCCAATAAAACCGAAAGACTCTACGCATCTTTTACAGTTTCCTTTCAAAATAGCTACGGAAAAATTAAAATACTTGGGCATCGAAATTACTAGAAGATATCAAGATATGTTTGACGAAAATTATAACCCTCTACTTAAGAAACTATGTAACTTGATTAAATTTTGGAAAACGCTTCCGATGTCCTTAATAGGCCGAATAAATGCCATAAAAATGATTTTTCTACCACAAATTTTATACCTGTTCCAATCTATCCCAATATATTTATCCTAAAAGTTTAAAAAAAAACTGGACTCAGATATCACAAATTCTATTTGGGATTATAAATCCCACAGAATACAAAGAGCTCATCTGAATAAACCCAAAGTAGTAGGGGGATTAGCACTCCCCAACTTTATGTATTACTACTGGTCTGTAAATATCAGAAACATGATCCAATTGCTGGATAACTCTCCCCAACAATCGGATTGGACGATTATGGAGAGACAGGATTTCTCTCCTTATAATATTGGAGCAATCCTTCTCTCTCCAATATCGATGAATAATATAAATGACAACAATAATCCAATTGTATACAGTACAATCAGAATTTGGAAACAAATAAAACACAATCTAAAATTAAGAAATTTATCTCTCTTATCTCCTATCGGTAAAAACCCCTCATTTAAACCTTCAACTATAGATAAAGCATTTATACAATGGGAAAGAGCAGGAATTAAAATCTTCGGAGATGTGTATGAATTGGGAAAACTATTATCATTTAAACAAATACAACTAAAATACAAAGTGTTAAAGAAGGAACTGCAGATGCTGGAGAATCGAGGGTACACAAAAGGCTGGAGAAACTCAGTGGGTGCAGCAGCATCTAGGCGATAGGCGACGTTTCGGGTCGAGACCCTTCTTCAGACGTCTGAAGAAGGGTCTCGACCTGAAACGTCGCCTATCTCCTTCGCTCCTTAGATGCTGCTGCACCCGCTGAGTTTCTCCAGCCTTTTGTGTACCAACTAAAATACAATTTGGGAAACAATCAGTATTTTAAATATTTCCAAATCTGTGACTATCTGAAAAAATACGCACAAGATTATCACAATATATCTCCAGATTTACTGGAAGAGGTAATGAATACAAAGACAGAATCAGCAAACACAATATCATATATATATAATATTATTCCAAATATAGAAATACCAACAACAGATGGTATCAGGAGAGACTGGGAAAGAGAATTAAGTATAAAAATTCCCAAAGAAAGGTGAGAAGAATATTTGTTAAACGTGCATAAATGTTCAATTAATGTAAGACACACCTTAATACAATTTAAAATCCTACACAGATTATACTATTCAAAAACTAAAATAAGTAAACTTTTTCCCAACGTCTCACCTATATGTGATAAATGTCAATGTCAAGAAGCTAATATACCGCACTCATTTGTCTTTTGTACAAACATTCAAACATTTTGGACTGAAATTTTTGAAATTTTCACAAAAATATTTAAAATAAAACAGACCCCGGAAGCAGACTGGATAATCTTCGGGATATCGGAAGAGTGCCTCGAATTAAATGTGTTTCAAAAGACTCTACTTGAATATGGCTTAATAACTGGAAAAAAGCTAATCTCAAAATTCTGGAAAAATTCTCCGGTACCAACAGTCAATATGTGGATCTCAACTATGTTCGAAACACTACATTTGGAAGAAATGGGATTCCGACTAGCAGGAAAATCAGACTGTTTCTATAAGACGTGGTCTGCATTTATAAATCTACTACAAGGATAAGGTGCAAGAATACCTCAAAAAAGTGCCGGTGTCGGGTCTTGGTAAAGGGGGAAGAAAAACTGTCGAGTTGGTAGATTCCTTTTGCGAGATGTTTATAATAAAGTAACTGGCTTTTCTTTTTTCTTTCTCTATTTTTCCCTTTTCCTTTTTTCTTTTTTTCCTCTCCAGGGTCTATCTCTTAATTCCCGTTTCTAACTCTTCAAGGGTTTCCTTTCCCTCTGTCACGCTTTTGCACTTTCACATCTCTTTTTCACTTTTCTACTATCTATGCTGCTATTTTTCTCTCTATTCTCTCTTTTCTAAAGCCTTAAAATAAAAAAATAAAAATTAAGGGGTACAATGACTGTAATACAATACAAGGGATGTACACTGATGTAACTGACAGTACCGCTAATAAATAAAGCTATTAAAAAAAAATAATAATTATTATAAAAGATGAAATAATGGCACATTTGGATAGCAGTAACAGGATTGGTTTGAGTCAGCATGGATTTACGAAGGGGAAATCATGCTTGACTAATCGTCTGGAATTTTTTGAGGATGTAACTCGGAAAATGGACAAGGGAGAGCCAGTGGATGTAGAGTACCTGGACTTTCAGAAAGCCTTTGATAAGGTCCCACATAGGAGATTAGTGGGCAAAATTAGCGCTCATGGTATTGGGGTAGGGGTACTGACATGCGTAGAAAATAGGTTGGCAGACAGGAAACAAAGAGTAGGAATTGACGGGTCCCTTTCAGAATGGCAGGCAGTGATTAGTGGGGTACCACAAGGCTTGATGCTGGGACAACAGATATTTACAATATATATTAATGACTTAGATGAAGGGATTAAAAGTAACATTAGCAAATTTGCAGATGACACAAAGCTGGGTGGCCATGTGAACTGTGAGGAGGAGGTTATGAGGATATGCAGGGTGACTTGGACAGGTTGGGTGAGTGGGCAGATGCATGGCAGATGCAGTTTAATGTGGATAAATGTGATGTTAAATTCGGAAAAGGGGAAGTACAACGAGATCTGGGTGTCCTTGTTCATCATTCATTGAAAGTAAGCATGCAGGTACAGCATGCATTGAAGAAAGCTGATGGCATGTTGGCCATAACAAGAGGATGTGAGTATAGGAGCAAAGAGACCCTTCTACAGTTGTACAGGGCCTTGGTGAGACCACACCCGGAGTATTGTGTGCAGTTTTGGACTCCAAATTTGAGGAAGGACATTCTTGCTATTGAGGGAGTGCAGCATAGGTTCACGAGGTTAATTCCTGGGATGACTGTCATATGTTGAAAGAATGGAGTGACTGGGCTTGTATACACTGGAATTTAGAAGGATGAGCAGCAAAGTTATTGAATCTTACTGATTGGGGATGATCGGCCATGATCACATTGAATAGCGGTGCTGGCTCGAAGGTCCGAATGGCCTACTCCTGCACCGATGTCTACTGTCTATTGAAACATATAAGATTATTAAGGGATTGGACACACTAGAGGCAGCAAACGTGTTCCAGATGTTGGGGGAGTCCAGAACCAGGGGCCACAGTTTAAGAATAAGGGGCAGGCCATTTAGAATGGAGATTAGGAAAATCTTTTTTACCCAGAGAGGTGTGACGCTGTGGAATTCTCTGCCTCAGAAGGCAGTGGAGGCCAATTCTCCGGATGCTTTCAAGAGAGAGTTAAATAGAGCTCTTAAAGATAGCGGAGTCAAGGGATATGGGGAGAAGGCAGGAACGGGGTACTGATTGTGGATGATCAGCCATGATCACAATAAATGGCGGTGCTGGCTCGAAGGGCCGAATGGCCTACTCCTGCACTTATTGTCTATTTTCTATTGTCTATTGACTATCCCTAATCATCTCTTGTCTATCTAAATGGACAAATATCCAATCTCTCAGAATACCCTCTAGAAACTTTCCAACTACAGATGTTAAGCTCACCGGCCTATTTTTCCCAGCATTTTCTTGAATAGAGGCACAACATTTGCCACTCTCCAGTCTTCTGGCACCTCTCCTCTATTTAAAAACGAATTGTAAATTTCATCCAGGGCCATTTCCTCTCTAGTTTTCCACAGTCCTTGTATATATTTGATCAGGCCCTGGAGATGTGTCTACCTTCATACACAATAGTACCTTCAGCACCTCTTCGACCGTAACCCTGACTGCTCTTAAGACACTTCCATTGACTGCCCCAAGTTCCTCGATCCTCCTGTCTTTCTCCTCGGTAAATGCAGAGGAGAAATACTCATTGAGTACCTTGACCATCTCCTGTGGCTTCACACGGAGTTGCCCACTTTGATTCCTGAGAGGTCCCACTCTTTCTCTCTAGTTATCCATTTCCCCCTTATGTATTTATAAAATCTCTTGGGGTTGTCCTTAATGCTATCTGCCAGAGCTATCTCCTGGCCCCTTTTTGTCCTTCTGATTTCCTTTTTTACTTTGCTCCTTAGTTCCCGAAATTCCTCCAGGGATACATTTGATCCCAGCTACCCACACCTGTCTCATGCGTCCTTTTTATACTTAACCAAAGCCTCAATCTCGTCATGCAAGCTTCCTTACATTTGTCTGCTTTGCCCTTCACTCTAACAGGGATGTGCATATCCTGAGCTTTTGTCATCACACTTTTAAAAACATCCCACTTGGCTGATGTTTCGTTCCCCTCAAACGACCTGCTCCAGTTAACTTGAGCGAGACTTTCTCTCATATCCTGAAAGTTGGCCTACCCCAAATAGAGCATTTTAACAAGTGAGCCCTCTCTGTCCTTATCCATAACTTATGCTTCTCGGACTGGAGGCCTGTGACTAGTGGTGCGCCTAAGGGTTCGGTGCTGGGCCCGTTACTGTTTGTCATCTACATCAATGATTTGGATGAGAACATACAGGGCAAGATTTACAAATTTGTTTATGATACAAAAGTTAGTGGTTTTGCAGATATTGAAGATGGTTGGGAAAGATTGCAGCAGGATCTGGATCGATTGGCCAGGTGGGCGGAGGAATGGTTGATGGAATTTAATACAGGGAAGTGTGAGGTTTTGTATGTTGGGATGTCTAACAAAGGCAGGACCTACACAGTAAATGGTAGGCCTCTGGGTAGTGTAGTAGAGCAGAGGGATCCAGGAGTACAGGTGCATGGTTCCTTGAAGGTCGCGTTGCAGGTAGATAATCTTTCTTCCATATGAAGAAAGACTGGATAGACTTGGCTTGCACTCACTGGAATTTAGAAGATTGAGGGGTGATCTCATAGAGACTTACAAAATTCTTAAGGGGTTGGACAGGCTAGATGCAGGAAGATTGTTCCCGATGTTGGGGCAGGACAAGGGGTCACAGTTTAAGGATAAGGGGGAAGTCTTTTAGGACCGAGATGATAAAATCGTTTTTCACACAGAGAGTGGTGAATCTGTAGAACTCTCTGCCACAGAAGGTAGTTGAGGCCAGTTCGTTGGCCATATTTAAGAGGGAGTTGGATGTGGCCCTTGTGGCTGAAGGGATCAGGGGGTATGGGGAGAAGGAAGGTACAGGATACTGAGTTGGATGATCAGCCATGATCATATTGAATGGCGGTGCCGGCTCGAAGGGCCGAATGGCCTGCTCCTGCACCTAATTTCTATGTTTCTATGTTTCTATAAAGTGGTCAAAAAAGCTTTTGGCACTTTGGCCTTCATCAGTCAGAGTATTGAATACAGAAGATGGGAGGTCATGTTGCAGTTGTATAAGACGTTGCTGAGACCGCATCTAGAATATTGTGTTGAAGAAGGAACTGCAGATGCTGGAGAATCGAGGGTTACACAAAAAGCTGGAGAAACTCAGCGGGTGCAGCAGCATCTAGGCAGTCTGAAGAAGGGTCTCGACCCGAAACGTCGCCTATCCCCTTCGCTCCTTAGATGCTGCTGCACCCGCTGAGTTTCTCCAGCTTCTTGTGTAACCCTCTAGAATATTGTGTTCAGTTCTGTGCACTGTGAAAGGAAAGATATAATCAAGCTTGAAAGGGTTGAGAAAATATTTATAAAAAATGTTGCCAGGACTAGAGGGTGTGAGCTATAGGGAGAGGTTGAGTAGGTTGGGTCTCTATTCCTTAGGGCGCAGGAGGATGAGAGATCTTATAGAGGTGTACAAAATCATGAGAGGAATAGATTGGGTAGATGCACAGAGTCTCTTGCCCAGAGTAGGGGAATCGAGGACCAGAGGACATAGGTTCAATGTGAAGGGGAAAATATTTAATAGGAATCCGAGGGGTAACATTTTCACACATAGGGTGGTGGGTGTATGGAACAAGCTGCTAGAGGAGGTAGTTGAGGCTGGGACTGTTCCATTGTTTAAGAAATAATTGGACAGATACATGGATAGGACAGATTTGGAGGGATATGGACCAAGCACAGGCAAGTGGGACTAGTGTAGCTGGGACATTGTTGGCCAGTGTGGGCAAGTTAGGCTGAAGGGCCTGTTTCCACACTGTATCTCTCGATGACTGACTTTATCTTAAACCAAATCGAACAGTGGTCACTGGTCCCATGAACACTTCATTCACTTGCCTTCCCCAATTTCTCAAAACTAGATCAAGTGTCACCCTCTCACGTGTGGGGCCCTCTACATATTGTTGGAGAAAACTCTCCTGAACACCTTTGTGAAATTGCACCACATCTGAACCTTTCACTCGATGATTTTCCCAGTCAATGTTGGGAAAATTAAAATCCCCTACTGTAACAACCTTATTTGACTTGTAGCTGCCTTGTATCTCCTGGCATATTTGTTCTTCTAATTCCCGTTGACTATTTGGGGATCTCTGGTACACCCCCAAAAAGATGATCATCCCTTTCTTGTTCCTCAACTCCACCCAGATAGCTTCACTAGATGAACTGTCTGTATGTGTTTGATGCCGAGACGCGTGAAAGTTGCAGGGCATATTTAGTGACATCAGAGATTATGCAGCATTTAGTCATAGTCTTAAAGCGAGGAAACAGGCCCTTCAGCCCAACTTGCCCGCATCAGCCAACATGTCACACCTACACAAGTTCCACCTGCCTGCATTTGGCCCACATTACTCTAAACCAGTCCTATCCATGTACATGTTGAAATGTTTCTTAAACGTTGCGATAATCTCTCCCTCAATTACCTCTCCGGCAGCTTGTTCCAGCCACCCGTCACCCTTAGTATGGAAAATTTACCCCTGTTCAATCTTTCCCCTCTCACCTTAAAGTCATGTCATACTTTATGTCAGAATTATGTCATCATTTGTTGCATAGAACCCACCTATAAATTGCCTGGGGAACTTGCACTGGAGTGGCAGAACAGGAGGGATGAAACCTGATGCTGTGTCTCTGGCTGGGGACCATCAAGTAAGTTCTTTTTGTTTGTATGCATGAAATCACCCCTGTAAGTCATTTAGGCCCTTTAATTGTGTCTATGGCTGTCCACCTCTCATCGCAAGACCATGGTTAACCGTGCAAATCTTCTGGCACGCCCCATCCCACTAGTTTAGTTTAGTTTAGTTTAGAGATACAGCGCGTAAACAGGCCCTTCGCCCCACCAGGTCCGTGCCGACCAGCGATCCCCGCACATTAACACTATCCTACACCCACGAGGGACATTTTTTTTTTTTTTACATTTACCAAGCCAATTAACCTACAAACCTGTATGTCTTTGGAGTGTGGGAGGAAACCGAAGATCACGGAGAAAACCCATGCAGGTCACGGGGAAAATGTACAAACTCTTCACAAACAGCACCCGTAGTTGGGATCGAACCCGGGTCTCCGGCGCTGCATTCGCTGCAAGGCAGCATCTCTACCACTGTGCCACCATGACCGGCCATACTTTAATACTCTCAATTGCGTGTTGGACTCAAAATGTTCTTTTCCCAATGACTCAAGTCATTGCTTAGCTACAGATGACCTCTTACCTGTAACCCCAACATCTGTGAATGATAGGTGATCGGACTGAATCTTAGGTTAACTGCAAGTCAATGCACACATTATGCACGCACGCTTTACTATCGGCTGCAAAGGGTTTCAGCCACACATTTAGAATGAAGATTTTTAATTGCATGGCAGCACTCATCTCACACACGATAAGGGTAAAGGTGGGGCTGTCTAACCTGAGGCACCCAGTGGCGTTCCGCAGGACCATTGATGTGTGGAGCTGAATTTTCCGGTCTTCCTGGTGAGGCGAAATGTCCCACCCAGAGTGTGGAATGATGATGGCATTGGTGAGCACAACAAGGGCATCCTGGATTATCGGCATCTTTAGTGCGTCGCATGACGACAGGTTCCACAGGACACCTACGAGGAGAAAGAAGCTGAGATGTAAATCTGTTTGTCATGTTTAGTTTACTTTAGTTTAGAGATATAGTGTGGAAACAGGCCCTTCGGCCCACCGAGTCCGTACAGTCCAGCGATCCCTGCACCTTAACACTAAAGGGCCTGTCCCACTTAGGCGACTTTTTAGGCGTGTGCAGAAGATTCTGCGCTCGCCACACGGTCGCCACATGTTCGCTGGTGGTCTCTGGTGAGTCTCCTCCATGGACGCGAGGAGTTCCCGCATTCTGGGAACTAGTCGCGGCCTCAGTATGGTCGCCGCAAATTGTAACATTTTCTGCAACCAAAAATTGGTCGCCATGGAGAAAATCGATAATCCTGTAATCGTAGGTGCAGTTGCAGTGGGGTCGCCATGTAGGTTATACGTAGTCGAGGTACTCGTAGTTTTAGTAAATCACCTTTGCTGACCGGTCATTTTTAATGGCTCATTGGGGGAAAAAACGTACACACGAGTTTTCAGAACCAAGAATAACCGACCGGTAATGTTAAATGCCCGCCGAACTTCACAGCTGTGTATCTCTGGATTATTAAAAGTTCAGTGGCTTCTTAAAAGTGTCTCCACTCCTTCTCCACTCCTTCTCCACTCCTTCTCCCCCCCTTCTCTCCTCCCCCCTTTTAAAGGACTTACCGTACATTGTGCTAGTCGTCTTAACATTCCTGTTCATCGCGGTGTGTGTCTGTATCACCTTGGCTTTGCACCGTGTGAATTTCAGGCAGCGCTCCCCCCGCTTGCCCTGGCCCCCGTCTTTGCGATGTGTTTGTGTGTGAGTGTGTGTTCCACTCTGACAGTCGCCTTTCCAGTTCCCGGTTTTTCAGACGAGTGCTGGCAACTTGACAGTCGGTCGGCAGCAGTCTGCTGAAAAATCGCCCTTAACTTACCTAGACACACTAGGGACAATTTACACAAGTACCCAGCAAATTAACCTACAAACCTGTACATCTTTGGAGTGTGGGAGGAAACCGAAAACCTCGGAGAAAATCCACGCGATCAGGGGAAGAACATACAAACTCCGTACAGACAGCACTCGTAAACGGGATCGAACCTGCTTCTCCTGCGCTGCAAGGCAGCAACTCTACCACTGCGCCACCGTGCCAAAGTCTTTAGTTTAATTTATTGTCACGTGCACCAAGATACAGTGAATAGATTTTGTCACGTGATATCCCGTCGGGGGGGGTAGTTAGTGTGTGTGATGCCGCATGCTGCCCCCCTCCTCCCCGCAACCGCATGTTGGGGGAACAGACCCAACGGGTTTGCACTTGGTCTAGTAACTTTTAAAAGGGAACTGGAATTAAATGAAAAATATTTGATGGGCTGATTCAAGCTTGCCAATACTTAACTAAAAGATCACAGCCAAACTGCGGGAGGAGACAAGAGAATGAAATGTGGACAGCAAATCATGAGAAAGTTAAATAATCTTCACCCTAATTCGCGTAAGCATAGATAGTTCCTCAGCATGTCGCCTATTAAATTACTCTGGCATTTTAGTAAGAAAATAAGTCAAATAATTAGAGCAGTGTTTTGGATTTGATTGGACAGTTGAGCTCGAGAACCATAATTTCAATAAAGCGAGACGCAAGAGACTGCAGATGCTGGCATTTTGATCAAACCACAAAGTGCTGGAGGAACTCAATGGGCCAGGCAGCATCTGGGGAGGAAATGGACAGGCAATAGTTTGGGTCATGAGCCTTCTCAAACCTTCTTCCAGTACGAAGAAGGGTCCCGATTCGAAAGGGCATCTTTCATCCAACCCCCAACCTCAAGAACTAGTGGAGGCTCAAGGCTCGGTGCTTGATTAGAACCGGTGGCAAGGGTTATGGGAGAAGGCAGGAAAATGGGATTAAGAGGCTGAAATCTGCCATGATTGCATGGCGTGTAGACTCGATAGGCCTAATGGTCTAATTCTACTCCTATAACTTGTG
Organism: Okamejei kenojei; assembly: GCA_035221665.1. Classification (NCBI taxonomy): domain Eukaryota; kingdom Metazoa; phylum Chordata; class Chondrichthyes; order Rajiformes; family Rajidae; genus Okamejei; species Okamejei kenojei. The sequence continues at coordinate 141,016,065 of CM069132.1, forward strand.
AACAGAAACTTTACTTCAATAGATTCCTTATTTGGAGGAATAAATCCAAAATGGTAAAACTTTGCTTGTGAACTAACATCATCGTAGCCAGCTGGTTAATAATGGGTACCCAATGGAAATGTTGTATCCCAGATGTAGGCTAATAGTTAAAATCAGTACCCATGTCTCCCACTGACACAATTATCCTGTTATTACTTTAAGTAATTCATCATGTTGAATAAATCTAATTGGACAAGTTAATTCAATGATTTACCCTGAAAGGACGGCAACAGACTCTGTTCTGAATGTGGTCCAACATAATGTTCACCAGTGTGTAAGAAAGAACTGCAGATGCTGGTTTAAATCGAAGGTAGACACAAAATGCTGGAGTAACTCAGCGGATGAGGCAGCATCTCTGGAGAGAAGGAATGGGCGATGTTTCGGGTCGAGATCCTTCCTCAGACTGATGTCAGGGGAGGGACAAAGATAGAATGTAATCGGAGACAGTAGGACTAGTGGGAGAACTGGGAAAGGGGGTGGAGAGAGAAAGCAAGGGCTATCCGAAGTTAGAGAAGTCAACTAGGGGTGTAAACTACCTAGCAAAATATGAGGTGCTGTTCCTCCAATTTGCGCTGGGCCTCACTTTGACAATGGAGGAGGCCCAGGACAGAAAGGTCAGATTGGGAACGGGAGGGGTGTTGAAGTGCTGAGCCAGGTAGGTTAAGACAGAGCGGAGGTGTTCAGTGAAACGATCGCCGATCCTGCGCTTGGTCTCGCCGATGTAGAGCAGTTGACACCTGGAACAACGGATACAGTAGATGAGGTTGGAGGTGGTGCATGAAACTCTGCCTCATCTGGAAAGACTGTTTACGTCCTTAGATGGAGTCGAGGCGGGAGGTAAAGGGACAGGTGTTGCATCTCCTGCAGTTGCAGGGGAAAGTACCTGGGGAGGGGGTGGTTTGGGTGGGAAGGGATGAGTTGACCAGGGAGTTTCGGAGGGAATGGTCTCTGCAAAAAGCAGAAAAAGGTGGAGATGGGAAGATGTGGCCAGTTGTGGGATCTCATTGGAGGTGGCGAAAATGGAGGATTATCTGTTGTATACGACGGCTGTTGGGGTGGAAGGTGAGAACAAGGGGGGCTTTGCCCTTGTTACAAATGGGGGGAGAGGGGGAGTAAGAGCGGAGCTGCGGGATGTCGAGAAGACCCTAGTGAGAGCATCATCTATAATGGAAGAAGGGAACCCCCGTTTCCTAAAGAATGAGGACATCACCGATGCCCTGCTATCGAACACCTCATCCTGTGCGCGGATGTGAAGTCGAAGGAGAAGTTATTGAGGGTAAGGACCAGCTCTTCTAGGCGGAGGAGAGCATTGGTGGATGGAAATTGGCTGGTTCTGCGGTTGAGGAAGAAACAGAGGGCTTTTAAGACCCCGTGGGGGGGGGGGGGGGGGGGGGGGGGGGGGGGGGGGGGGGGGGGAGGTGTAGAGTGACTGGACATCCATTGCAAAGATGAGGGAGTGGGGGCCTGGAAAATGGTCATTGAGGAGACGAAGAGCGTGTGAGGTGTCTTGGACATAGATAGGGAGGGATTGGACTGGGGGGAGAGGATGGAGTCGAGGTATGTGGAAATTCATTTGGTGGGTCATGAACAAGGAGAAACAATGGGTCTGCCAGGACAGTTCTGTTTGTGGATTTTGGGGTGAAGATAAAATCAGGCCGTGCGGGGCTGGGGAACGATACGTTTGGAGGCTTTAGAGGGCAGAGAGCCTGAAGTGATGAAATCAGTAATGGTGCTTGAGATTAAGGCCTGGTGCTCGTCTGTGGGGTCATGGTCCAAGGATAAGTAGGAGGAGGGGTCTGAGAGTTGTCGCCTGGCCTCTGCCCGGTAGAGGTCAGCGTGCCAGACTACCACAGCACCTCCCTTGTCAGTGGGTTTGATTATCCAGTCAGGGTTGCTGCAGAGTGAGCGGAGAGCTGTACGTTCGGGGGGGGGGGGGGGGGGGGGGGGGGGGGGGGGGGGGGGAGAGGGGGGGGGGGGGGGGGGGGGGGGGGGGGGGGGGGGGGGGGGGGAGAGGTTAGAGTAAGTAACGGGAGTGGAAAATTTGAGGCGGTTGATGTCTCGCTGGCAGTTGGAAATGAAAAGATCTAAAGAAGGTAGCGGGCCATCCGGGGAGGAGGGGTCCAAGTGGAGGGGGTCCGTTGGAGATGGGAGAAGGGGGTCATCACTGGGTGGTGAGGACTCTTTCCCTAGAAAAAAGGCCCGGAGGCGGACGGGAACGGAAGAAGAGTCACTAGACGTCGTGGCGGGACCCAGAACTTGTTGAGGGGAGGTGGGGCCCTACACGGATGGGAACACAAGGTGAGATTTAGCCTTATGGCGAGGACAGACCGTTCCGTATCAGATAGGGGGACGTCAGGGGGGATGGTGGTGAACACACGGCACGGGTGGGGGGGGGGGGTTTGGGTCGGAGGAAGGCAGGTGAGTAGATGGAGGCTGAGGCGATGTTGGTGGGGGGATGGTGGGTGTTCAGAGAGGAGGGGGACATGAGGGCTATTGTATGGGTGGGGTGTAGCTGGGGTCACCTGGCTAAAAGTGGCGGTGAGGACCCAGTGGAAGCCCCACTGAGGTTCCTTGTAGGAGGGGGAATCAGTAAGACCCAGCACTGTCAGGCCCCATGGTGTGGGTGTCTGCATCGTGGGGACTGTGGGCCCGGTGCTGAGCCTGGGACTCAGGTAAGGCAAAGGCGATGGCTGCAGCCCGCTGGTGGGCGGTGGAGTAGCAAGGGTCGGCAGAGTCGCTGGTGGAGGCCCGCGGGGAGTGGAGTCCGGGTCAGAATGTTCACCAGAATGGGTTAGGCTCATCTCTGATGAAGAATCTAACAAAAATGTTAAAACAGGAGGAGAGACAAGGACTGAATGCAGCCCTATGCAAGCCAAAGACTAATAAACTTAGGAAAATGAGCTTTAGATAATTACACTCAGTACTACAAAAGAATAAAGTAGCAAGGAATGGCAACATCAAATAAATGTTAACTGTGGTAAGACATTAAACCAGCGCTTCTAGGGAGAATTAATCTAAAGTTGGAAGAGGAGTACATGAAAGAATATGCTATCTTGAAATTTTTTAATTAAAACTTTATCTGTGGAACTGCAGCTGGACTGATCCAGTTCTCTCTCTCTCTCTCTCTCTCTCTCTCTCTCTCTCTCTCTCTCTCTCTCTCTCTCTCTCTCTCTCTCTCTCTCTCTCTCTCTCTCTCTCTCTCGTCTTTACACTCATTTTGATTACAATGCATAAACCCTAATTGTCTCAACCAGAGTCCACATTAAGATTGTACAAAATATGTCACTCTCTGATTTTCCAGTGGGATTTTATTCACATTGGATCTGAAGATTGAAGAACATTCCTTGGATATAGTGTCATGGAGTCTTATCGTGTGGAAACAGTGTGGTCCTTCAGCCCAACTTGCGAACATGCCCCATCTGTACTAGTCCCACCAACCTGCATTTGGCCCATATCCCTCTAAACCTGTCCTATTCATGTACCTGTCTAAATATATCTTACACTTTGCAATAGTACCTGCCTCAATTACCTCCTCCGTCAGCTCGTTCAATAAACATATCACCCTTTGAGTGAAAAGGTTGCCCTTCAGGTTCCTGTTAAGTCTTTCCCCCCTCGCCTTCAACCTTAAATACTTGTCAGGTGCTTTTAAACCTGGAATAGAAATGGATTTTCACCTAAAGTGTAGGTTAAAGCAGTACTGTCAGAGGATTCAGGCCAGTTTCAGTTATGGGCATGGAGACCGATAGACTGTGTGACATGCAATGTGTCAAGTAGATTGGCCATTGAATACAATCATATATATGGTTCTTGCATCTAGACTCGTAAGATCCCCTCTCATCCTTCTAAGTTCCAGTGAACACAAGCCCAGTCGACCCATTTTTTCATCATATGTCAGTCCCGCCATCCTGGTGAAGCTACGCTGCACTCCCTCGATAGCAAGAATGATCTTCCTCAAATTAGGAGACCAATTTGGGTCTGTTCTGTACATTCTGTACACAAGTGGGGGGTTGTGCTAATGTATGGTGATAGTCTTGTTGAGATATATGCAAAAAGGTATGTCACGCTACCTTGGCGCACGTGACAATAAATAAACCATTGAACCATTAGTCCAACAGAAATCAAACTCAAGCCAGCTGGGATGAATTTATGTGCTTCCATCCTTCAGTTTTTTGACGACTGATTAGAAAGTGAGTGATCTAACGAGTTACAGTCTTTAAGGGAAAGCTAGATAAGCACGAGGATAAAGGAAGGAAGAGTTATGTTGACAGTTTTATGCAGAAGGATTAGAGAAGATTTTGTGGCGATTAAATGCCAATATCAATCAGTTTGCCTTTCTCGGTCGTGTAAATGTTTTGTAGTTCTCGGTAATTAAATAAAGATTAAAAACGGATACACCAAATTCACATTAAAAAACACAAAATTGCATGCAATACCTGCATGCATTTAGACACAAAATTAAAGGAATGAACCAGTTAAATATGAAGCACAAAACATTTCAAAGTAAACGATGATGCATTGAACTGGACTGAAGAACATATGTCAGGAAAGGCCATTCAGCCACTTGAGGCAGCCCTGCCATTCATTTAGATGGTTTTGATCTGCACCAGTACACTGTTTATCTCATGAAAATAAAAATAAAAACCGGAAATAATAAATGGAAATTATTGCAAACACAAAGCATTCAGGCAGCAGTTGTGGGTTCTGTTGTTGAGTCTTCAAACTAAAACATTAACTCTGTTTCCATAGAGGCTGCCTGACCTTCTGAATATTTCCAGCATTTTCAAATTTCATTTATCTAACTTGGTTATAAACCTTCAGATAAGTCTCCCCAACAGATTTCTGTCTTAAAATTATATTAAACTAATATTTAAGTATTGGAGCAAGGAGGTCCTACTGCAGTTGTACAGGGCCCTGGTGATACCACACCTGGAGTATTGTGTGCAGTTTTGGTCTCCTAATTTGAGGAAGAAAATTCTTGCTATTGAGGGAGTGCAGCGTGGCTTCACCAGGTTAATTCCCGGGATGGCGGGACTGACATATGATGAATGAATGGGTCGACTTGTATTCATTGGAATTTGGAAGGATGAGAGGTGATCTTATGGAAACATAACATTCTTAAGGTATTGGACAGGCTAGATGCAGGAAAAATGTTCCCAATGTTGGGGGAGTCCAGAACCAGAGGTCACAGTTTAAGAATAAGGGGTAGGCCATTTAGGACTGAGATGAGGAAAACCTTTTTCACCCAGAGAGTTGTGAATCTGTGGAATTCTTTGCCACACAAGGCAGTGAAGGCAATCCACTGGATGTTTTCAAGAGCGAGTTAGATATAGTTCTTAGGGCTAATGGAATCATGGGATATGGGGAAAAAGCAGGAACGGGGTACTGATTTTGGATGATCAGCCATGATCATATTGAATGGCGGTGCTGGCTCGAAGGGCTAAATGGCCTACTCCTGCACCTATTTTCAATGTTTCTATGTTTCCTTAGCTGTGCTGTTCTGTTCCATGTCTATGTTGTGACAAACCCAATCAAATATCCTCAGCTGCATTATCTTGGATACCACTGTATATGAAGAAGTGACTTGCACATGTTGCAACAAGTATTCAATATGCCTGATGAAAATGCAGTAAAGATTGAGTCTGAGATGTGGTCAAGCATGCTGACAACTGTAATGTGAAATTGTTGATATAGATTGGGGAAGTTTAGTTTTAGTTTACCTTTGCTCGGAGATACAGCGCAGAAACAGGTCCTTCGGCCCACTGAGTCTGCGCCGACCTGCGATCCCCTCACACTAAAACTCGGGACAATTTACAATTTTACTGAAGCCAATTAACCCACAAAGCTGTGCATCTTTGGAGTGTGGGAAGAAACCAGAGCACCTGGAGAGAAAACCCACGCAGGTCACGGGGAGAACGTACAAACTCCGTACAGACAGCACGCGTGGTCAGGATCGAACCTGGGTCTCTGGCGCTGGAAGGCAGCAACTCTACCGCTGTGCCACCATGGAAGTGGAGATATTTTCTGTATCATTGTTAATTTGAATCAATTGGATGCAACCTCCCTGAAAAAGTCAACTCTTCCACGCAGCCTGGTGCAGTAGCCCAAGATAAGGCTAAAAGATCCAACAACTATAAAGGAGTTACTGGATTTATAGTAGGCTTTTAATATAGGCAAGGCAGATTTTGAATGAGGCAGAAATTGACAGAGCAGAACTATTCATAGATGAAAGTGTAGTTGAACAGTCGGAGATCCTAAGAAAAATAGAGGAATCTAAGACCTTTACATAAACCTGATGAGTTTGCTTTATTAGACAAGCTTGATCAACCAAACAAATGTGAGAAAGGATAAAACTAAATCAGAGAGCTTAAAGGAAAGTCAAGAACTGGAGGATAAAGAGAGATATAAAGGAAAAAAGGGTGCATTGCAAGTAGTAAAAATTCAAATAGGGAAAAAATGTGGCACATTAAAGTCAAAGGAATATTTAACTCGCAGTATAGATTCACACTCTTCATCCCTGCAGATTCATGCAGATGGTACGCTTCACACAACTCTCTCACCACCTTTTATCTAAATATTTCCTCTGATCCATTCTCCCCATTGCAGGTATCCAGATTTACCATAAATCTTTCTAGAATGCCTGGGTGTCCATCTGAGAGGGTTTAGTTCAATGTCTTATGTAAAAGATACAATTTCTAACACTAGTGCTCCTCTGAGCTGCGCTGAACTGTCAACTTTTGTGTTTCAAGTGTGGATTGGGACTAGAATTCATGACTGTCTGATTCAGATGTGACAGTGGAACCAACTGAACGACAGCTAACACACAAAATAGCTATTATGGTCCAGAAAATGTATTGCATCTTCACTTGTCCGCATTTACAGCTTTTGGGCTGGAAATGTTTCTTGGCTGAGTCAGCTCACCTACTCCGGCCTCTGCAATTCACTGTTGTACCGAACACCACAGCCCCACCCGGCTCGGACCTGCCCCGCAAAGAGTGGGTTCAATGCCAACATGCCTCGCCGGGGGCTGCGTTCATCAGCAGCCTGCTTGTGTGGGGCAGGCCGACAAACAGCGCAGCACGCCATTTTCGACTGTGCTGTCCTCCACCCCCCTGGTGGAGGGGTAGACCTCACGGCCGGCGGCAACAGCACATTGAACTGGCTACAGCGCCTGGAGGGCGTTACATACCTTCTGCTGCCTCAAATGCAAGAAGAAGAAGAGGAAGCTCACCTACTCAGAGGCTATGAAAATGTCCCCTAATTTTTTTAATTAGTTTCAAGAGTAACTATTTGACAGAAACAATCTGCACTTATCCTGCTTCGAACCTCACTTGATCTTAACAAAAACTTCCACTGCATTGTTCCCTTGCCGTCCTTTCTTTTTGTTAAGAAAATCTCAGCCGGTTCTACATTTCCTGATGGTATAATCTTTAATTGTATATTTTATAGCGCCTACATCTTTCTGTCTTCCCCAATTCTTCCGTATTGCTTTTTAAATGTCAAATATCAGAAGTGTTCAACAAGCATGGTCAAATATTCTCGAGGCGTTTATCATAACCTCTACAATTTTCAATTGTATCTCTCAAGAAGCAAAGCCTGTTGAAAGAAATATAATCTTAATTTTAAGAAACAGATACAGAAGTTGTTGGGATAGAAAGAAGCAAAAATGGGAGAAACACTTAACTGATCGTGATAATTGTACGTGAGAACTTTTCCTGAATCTGGCGGCAGGTCTGGTGATCGGTGCATCTTGGATGCACATTCCACAATGCACCAGATTCAGGAACTGCTCTACCTTGTTATTATCAGACTACTGAAAAATCCACTCAGAAACTAAGGTTGTCATCCTGATCTGGGAAAGGGTCTCGACCTGAAATGTCACCTATCCATGTTCTCCAGAGATGCTGCTTGGTCCGCTGAGTTACTCCAGCACTTTGTGTCCTTTTATATTTATGTATTTGGTTTGCTGCTGCAAATAAAAAAGTATTTTTTCCATTTCAGGGCAAAAGACAATGAAACACTCTTGACTCCCATCTTACTTCATTGCAGTCCTTGCATTTTTTTTAACCTGCACTTGCACTGAAATCTCTCCAAGGTATATCACCACTTTTTTTTAATCTCTTTTTCTTTTTGTCCATTTATTATTATTATTTTTTCTATTCCTCTCTTCTTTCTTTCTTTTATTCACTCTTTGGCTACACTACTTTGGTAGTCTAGGGGTTCTATTTTTGCACATCTCACTGTTTCTCTTTCTTGCTTTTTCTCCTTTCCTTAACTCAAAGCTATAAAGTTAAAATTGAAGCTGTACCATAACTGTATAACTTTATATGCAGTTGGTTCTATTTCTGTACATTTGCTCCTATTAAATAAAAATATTTAAAAAAAATAAACCTCTCCAAGATGGCGCTGAAGCCAGGCAACTCTTTGTGTGCTGGTCCCAGAAGTTCAATAATTCGTTACAATTACTCCATTCTTTTACATCTTTCTTTCTGTACACTGTGGACGTCTTCATTGTAATCATGTATAGTCTTTTCACTGACTGGATAGCTTGCAATAAAAAACTTACACTGTGCAATAGTGTCCACTTGACAATAATAAACTAAACTAAACCTATAATGCTATAATAACATGATATTCTGCACTCTGGTGTTTTCACTTGGCACTATCTATTGGACCTCAGTATTGCTTGATTGTACTCAAGTATAGTATGATTTGAAGAAAGACACAAAATGCTGGAGTAACTCAGCGGGCCAGGCAGCATCTGTCACCCATTCCTTCTATCCAGAGATGCTTCCTGCCCTGCTGAGTTACTCCAGCATTTTGTGTCTATCTTCGGTTTAACGCAACATCTGCAGTTCCTTCCAACAGCATCTAGTATGATTTGACTGGATAGCATGGAGCAGTGTTCAATGCATCTCGGCACTTGGGACAATAATAAACCAAAACCAACAGATAGGGCATCACGGTTGGCATGGATGTGCTGGGCACATGGGCCAAATTTCTGTCTTCCAGTGAGTGTAGGGTGGTCACATATTGAGCGAGTTAAATTGAAACACACAGCACGGGAACAGGCCCTTTCGTCCATCGAGTCTACATCAACCAACGATCACCCGTTCATAGTTTTAGTTCCATGATATCCCACTTTCGCATCCTCTCCCTACAAACTAGGGGCAATTTACAGAGGTCAGTTCACCTTAAACCTGCACGTCTTTGGGATGTGGGAGGAAGCTGGAGCACCCGGAGGTGGTCACAGGGAGAACGTGCAAACTCCACACAGACGCCTCCTGAGGTGAGGATCGAACAGGGTCTCTGAAGCTGTGAGGCAGTGGTCCTACCTGCTGCACCATTGTGCTGCCCCTTGGCTGTACCACATGTAGGTTTGTGCATAAAAATAGTTTCAGCCACCATGCATATTTGACAACATTCTAACTACATCCAGCCTAACACTGTATAGTGTAAAGGCTGAGATAGGTATATTATGAAATAAAGTGTTACATCGGTATTGCACTTGTGATGTCCCCAGGGTTTTGTCATAGTGCCTTAAAGTCTACATAGAACACTTTGAAAGTAGTTTAACATAATTTACATTGGCAGTCAAAGAGCAGAAGGAAATTACCAGATAATCTGTTTCAAATGTAAAATCATTGGCCACGACACCAAGAACTCTCCTCGTCATGTCAAAAACAATGCCGTGAAATGATTTTTGCCTATCTGAGTCGGCAGACAGGGCTTCAGCTGTGCAGGTATTGCAAAATATTACCCCAGATATATTGGCAGAGCAGACTTCATTTGGTACAGAGATGAAATGACAGTGTAGAGGATATATTCAACTGCAGGACTGAAACTCTGTCTTCAAACTCCGAGAGCACTGTTCTGCCAGCTGAGCTGTGGCCATCTCCCCAAAAAATAAAATACGATGCTGATCCCACATGCTTCAGTATTAACAAAGGGTGGTGTTTGGCGACAAGGTTAATGAGCATGTTAAGGAACAGCAGGAGCTTCGCAGCAGGGAAGCAGAGCACGCTGACGATACATAAGATTCAGAGGAATGTTCACAGCACCCACCGGCACCATACTGGAGGCACTAACGCTAAAGTTTAATTGGAAGTGCAGAAAGATAAGAACGACCACAATCACAAATCTCATATGGAGACTAAAGGGCCTGTCCCACTTACGTGTCCTTGGCACGCTAATTACGTGACCTCATGGTCGTGTTGAGGCACACGGGCATCGTATGGCCGTGCGGGGCCGGTCCCACTGAGAGAGGCGGAGGGGTATGTAGTTGTGCGCGACATCGCGCGGGGCTCCGAAATTTTTGTAGCGAACAAAATCTTTGCGCGCCAACGGACTGTCGCGTAACTGATGGCCAAAGTGGGACAGGCCTAAGATCCTGGCGCAACGCAACGTCTCACCTCCAACAACAGCAGAAGCAGGCAACGGTCGCCGAACTCGGCCTGGGGCTCACGGCCGTTGCGGATCCGGATCCACTCCCACGTCTACTCCCAGAGCGGGGCCAAGAAAATTGAAGATAGACACAAAATGCAGGAGTAACTCAGTGGGACCAGTAGCATCTCTGGAGAGAAGCAATGGGTGACTTTTCGGGTCGAGACCCTTCTTCCCGCTGAGTTACTCCTGCATTTTGCGTTCATCTTCAAATGACATCACGCACTCCAGACGGCTGTGCGGGCGCATGAAATTGCGCGTGACCTTCATGGGACCGTCGCGTAAGTCGCAAAGACACGTAAGTGGGACAGGGGCTTAAGATTTATGATTTTGTTCGAGATCGGTTTCCAGATGAGTGAATTGACAGGATTAACATGGTGCACAAAACTCAACACAATACTCTAAATGTGGCCTCATCAACGCCTTGTATAACTGCAACATAACCCCCACCCACTCCCATCCCCCAAACCTATGTACTCAATAGTTTGACTGATGAAGGCCAACAAAAGCCTTTTTGACCAGCCTAACTACCTGTGACACCACTTTCGAGGAACTATGTACTTATACACCTAGATCCCTCTGTTCTCCAACACTCACCAGAGCCCTACCATGCACAGTGTAGATCCTGCCCATGTTGGACTTCCCAACACCTCACATTTCTCTGTATTGAATTCCATCAACCATTCCTCAACTCATCTGCCCAACCGAACAAGATGCAGCTGCAATTTTTCACAACTATCTTCACTATCTTCAATACCAACCACTTTTGTGACATCTGCAAACTTGCTAATCATGCCAGGAATGTTCTCATCCAAATCATTGATGGATGAAAAAACATCAACGAACCCAGCAACGAATACTGAGGCACACCACTAGTCACAAACCTCCAGTCCAAGAAGCAACCTTCCACCATCCCCCTCTGCTTCCTTCCATGAAGCCAATTTTCTATCCATTCAGCTATCTCTCCATGGATCCCATGCGATCTAGATCACAAGACCTACACCAACCCCAAACCAATTAGGGTATTCGATCCAATTTGTGGTCCCAGCCACAAAGACAGGTCTGTACAGCAATTTGTTCTTCCCACGCACTATTAAAGCATGGAATCATCTCCACCAAACCACGGTTGCCCAGCCAGATGCAACTAAATTTAAAGTGGCACTTTCTTCCCAATAACCCTCTCTGGCTAAACCCCTCCCTTCACCACCTCCAGTTTAAATTCCAGTTGGAATATTTTGGAGGACCAAGTAACCAAGAACCAAGCACCAAGATCTAACCTTCCCGAGCAGCCTACCATGTGGAACCTTGTCGAACGCCTTACGGAAATCAATATATAAACTGTCCACAGCTCTGCTCTCATCAACCTCTTTGGTCACATCATCGAAAACTCAATTAGATTTGTGAGACACGACCTCCCACATACAAAACCACACTGACTATCCCTAATCAGCCCTTGTCCATCTAAATGGATGTATGGTGTTTCACCTATATTTTTATGAATAATGTTTATTTTTGAAAAACAATTACAATCCCATCTCACTGCTAATTCGTAGGGTCCAATTTCATCAGTGTCCATTGCCGGATAAAACTGGGTTGTGCAGAATGAAGCCATTTCTGTTTGTCACAGCACCTGATTGCTGACATTATTCTGCTGATTTCCACAGTGTGCTGGAAACTATCTGGGCTGATCAAAGCTGAGGGTGGACATGCTGATTTGTTGATATGAACTTGGCAAGCATGGTGGCAAGGACTACTGCCAACCATAGAAATCAGCTAGGTACACATGAGGCAATTGGAGCACACACTGAATGAGAAGAAAGCAATGAGGCATGGAGATGGACAGGAATGCAGTGATCACCGACTCATTGGAAATGTTATCTCACAGAAGGCAGCCATTCAACCCCTGTCAAAGGCTCACCATTCACATTATCGTTCTTGAAGTACACATCCAAGCAGTATCTACAGTATTTATGCTGAGATTTTATGTTTTACCACTCTTCCAGACCTTTCCCCTTTCCATCCCCTGGATTAAAAAAAAGTGTTCTCATCCTCTCTCTAATTTTGTTATCAATTACTTTAAATGAATGGAAACAAATAATTCACCTTTACTCTGCCTTATGCATCTCTACTAAGTCTTAATCATAGAGTGATACAGTGTGTAGGTATGTTACAAAACTTACCTTGAGCAGCGCTGCAGTTCTGCCGCTCCCCGTGTGTGTGACTTTGGCGCCTTTCAGAGGGGGGCGGGTTTAAAGTGCCGCTTTTCCACAGACTGGGCAAATCGATCCATGTCAGGCGACATTTCATTCATGAAGGTATTTTTAAATTACACTAGATTATTTATTAACTAGAGTAATTTAAAAAACATCTTCTAAAGCCATGAGCGTTGACAACGGGAAGGATTTTACGTAGGGGAGAAAATAAAGTACACAGTTTATTTTTACATTAAAACTTGGTTTTTAGGAAGCCTTTAATCACATTTTCATGTTGCGAAATGGAGACAAAAAAAATGTATGAACCGGCAGTGTTTTTCATGCCGACTTCACCGCAAACCGCAACGTTCTAATCCACCGCATTCCACTAAAACCCACTCGCAAGTTGATTTAAATGGCCATTAATTTACAGGAATTAAACACTAAATTCCTTCCATTTGTCCTGAAAATTAGATTTAAAAGTCATGTTATATTGTGAATTATTGTGTGAATATTATTTGGACACTTAGGCAATTTAAAAAAGTTTATCTTTTCTTAAGAAATGGATAGATGTTTAGATCTAGTAATTGAATTTTGTAATTAGCTACAATTAGGTAACTAACTGATTATATGCTCTAATTTCAGGTCATCCAAGTAACATTGTTTCATATTTGTTTCAGAATGCTTCAAACTATAATAACTGAAAATGTCATTGTGTTCTCTTAATTTTTAAGAAAGTTATGGGCTTTTGACTGTCCTAGATCACAGCTTTTGTGTTAATGGAAAGGCAATGGGAAACAAGATGCTAATTTCTGAGTATGAAAATGGGCAAAACCTTTTTAATACTTAAGATATGAAAGTGAATTAGGTGTCAAATTAAACTTGTTTTTATGCTTTATCTGATGGGATAAATTTGCAGACTTGATTTTTTAAATCTCAAAATTTTGTAACATTGCTACAGTGTGGAAACAGGCCCTTTGGCCCAACTTGCCGACAACGACCAACATGTCCCAGCCACACTAGTCCCACCTGCCTGCACTTGGTCCATATCCCTCCAAACCTGTCCGATCCATGTACCTGTCTAACTGTTTCTTAAACGTCGGGATAATCCTAGCCTCAACCACCTCATCTGGCAGCTTGTTCCATACACCCACCCCACTTTGTGTGAAAAAGTTACCCCTCAGATTCCTATTAAATCTTTTCCCCTTCAACTTGAACCTATGTCCTCTGATCCACGATTCCGATTCTTATCTTTCTGCACTTCCAATCAAACTTTAGTGTTAGTGCCTCCAGTATGGTGCCGGTGGGCGCTGTGAACATTCCTCTGAATCTACCCAATCTATTCCTCTCATGATTTTGTACACCTCTATGAGATCACCCCTCATCCTCCTGTGCTCCAAGGAATAGAGACCCAGCCTACTCAACCTCTCCCAAAAGCCCCCACCCTCTAGTACTGACAACATCCTTGTAAATCTTTTCCGAACACTTTCAAGCTTGATAATATTTTACCTTTCACGGTGCACAGAACTGAACCCAATATTCTAAATGCGGTCTCACCAACGTGTTATACAACTCAACATGACAGCACACATTGGCATTTTAAAGGTCTTATTGACATGTTAGCTATCCTTGAGGTTAACCCCACCTGAGGCTATCCTTTTTGCTCTGTTCCTCAATATCTGCAATATTGCACAATATCTTCCCAATTATTATATTTCCTGTTGGTTTAGAGTCCATAGAGTCATACAGCACAGAGGTATGCCCTTTAGCCCAATGTGTCCGTGCCACTAAGATACCTCCTACATTAACCCCACCTGCCTGCATTTAGCCCATATCCCTCAGAACCTTAGACGGACACAAAATGCTGGAGTAATGGCCCTGTCTCACTGTGCGAGTTGACCCACGAGGTACCCCGAGTGACAGACTCGTGGCTGTGCACGAGACTGCAAGTTTATGATCAAGTGTGTAACCGAGTTCCCACGGGTATGTAATTGCTGCGATGTTCCAAGTTCCTCTCCCGAGTTAGCAAGTTCCTCTCCCGTTACTCTTGAGCCAACCGTGAATGAAGGTATGTTTTAATAAAGCAACAATGTTAAAATACATCTCCATCCTGTGGTTTTGAGTTATTTCAGCGCGGCGGCATCTATTGATATGACCTACAAAGGGAAAATGCGCATCCTCCAGTAACCAAGCATTTCTTGTTGTTTTATGTTTTTAAATACTTTTTTGCAATGGATCTCTATTTTAAATAATTTTAAAAAAGGAAGCAGCCCGGGTGACTGACATTGAGCGGCCGCCGGGACCCGACAGCAGACACACACACACACACACACACACACACACACACACACACACACACACACACACACACACACACACACACACACACACACACACACACACACACACACACACACACACAGAGATACACACAGACAGCAGGACTGGCCGCCACTTCAGAGGAAGGAAGCAGCTCGGGTGACTTTGAGCGGCCGCCGGGACACGACATCAGACACACACACAGATACAAACAGATAGACAGAGAGGGAGAGACACACACACACACACACACACACACACACACACACACACACACACACACACACACACACACACACACACACACACACACACACACACACACACACACACACACACACACACACAACACAGAGATACACACAGACAGCAGGACTGGCCGCCACTTCAGAGGAAGGAAGCAGCTCGGGTGACTTTGAGCGGCCGCCGGGACACGACATCAGACACACACACAGATACAAACAGATAGACAGAGAGGGAGAGACACACACACACACACACACACACACACACACACACACACACACACACACACACACACACACACAGATACACACAGACAGCAGCTGGCCACCACTTCAGAGGAAGGAAGCAGCTCGGGTGACTTTGAGCGGCCGCCGGGACACGACATCAGACACACACACAGATACACACAGATAGACAGAGAGGGAGAGACACACACACACACACACACACACACACACACACACACACACACACACACACACACACACACACACACACACAGACAGAGATACACACAGACAGGACTGGCCACCACTTCAGAGGAAGGAAGCAACTCGGGTGACCGAAATCTCACCCATCCCATCTCTCCAGAGATGCTGCCTGTCCCTCGGAGTTACTCCAGCATTGTGTGTGTCTATCTCCGGTGTGAAACCAGCATCTGCAGTTCCTTCCCAATCCCACACTCTCGGCCCCGGGGGGGTGGATGGAGCATCACACGTGGACACATCCCACCCACCACCCCAGACTTGCCCCTTCGGCAGGTCTTTAAGCCGTTCATTGAGACAGAGTGAAGCCACGGGGCAGGCGCCTCAGTAATAAAGGACAATTGGCAGAAAGGCCGAAGATAGACACAAAATGCTGGAGTAACTCGGCGGGACAGGCTGCATCTCTGGAGCGAAGGAATGGGTGGCATTTCGGGTAAGTCTGAAGAAGGGTCTCGACTCTATTCCTTCTCTCCAGAGATGCTGCCTGGTCCGCTGAGTACTCCAGCATTTTGTGTCTATCTTTGGTTCAGTCTTTACTCGAGCAAAAGAACAGATTATTAAAGTTCCCACGGTAGACTCACGAGACACTAAGATAAACGCACGGGGCCACTACGTTATTACAACGAGTTTAAATGTTTCCATTTTTAACTTGAACAGTTAATTTGACTCGTGGAAAAAATCAAACACGTTTGATTTTTTTCACGAGTTAACAAGTTTCCCGAGTACCTGCCGTTAGCGCCACGAGTCGATAAGTTGCTCGTGCGAGTTCCGACGTTCCCGCTACGTGATCACCACGAGTGAAAACTCGGGGTCACTCGTGGGCCAACTCGCACAGTGAGACAGGGGTTTAACTCAGTAGGGCAGGCAGCATTTCTGGAGAAAAAGAATAGATGTTTTGGGTCGGAACCCTCTTGAGACTGAAAGTAGTGGAGGTGGGACGTTATGGGCTCCACCCTTCCTGAGGTCATCTGTTGCCGGCTCTGATTTGTTCTGGCCCTTTCACGCCTTCACTTTAGTTTCCACCCCCCCCAACCCTCTTTTACTTTCAGTCTGAAGAAGGTTTCCCACCCGAAACATCACCTATTCCTTTTTTTTTCCCAGTGATGCTGCCTGACCTGCTGAGTTACTCCAGCTTTTTGTGTCTATCTTTGGTATCAACTAGCATTTGCAGTTCCTTCCTACATATTCCCTCAAAATCTTTCTTATCCCTCTAAACCTTTTCTAGCCACAAAATACATTTGCACCGGTCCACATGTCTTTTAAATGTTGTCATAGTTCCTGCCTCAACCATCTCCTTTGGCAGCTGTTTCCATAAGCTCACTAACTTCGCCAAAATAACCTAACTCAAACTTCCCTGGCTTAAATTCCATGTACCCTTTGTTCTGCCTTACTAATATGTGAGCTTAAGGTTGGAGGAGGCTCCCTCAAATCCTGTCTCTCACTGACTACACCTTACACTGCTTCACATAATACACAAACATGGTCTCCATCAATCGGGATTTCTTCCTAAGGTCCATGTGCCTGATTGCATTCTCCATGTGTAAATCTCATGCATGTTTTTCACAATTTCCGCATCCTGCTAACTATTAAAAACTGGTCGGGCATACCATCCAGTACAGTACAAGACGCTGAAATAATATTCTTGCCTCTCATTTGCAGACCGACTAACAAGCATGGAGTCCCAAACCATCTACAGCTCTGCTCTCATCAACCTCTTTGGTCGATGCCCGACCAGTCCCAAACTATTAGCAGCTTTAAATTGAGTTACTGGAGCTGCCGGAGAAAGTAGTTACGGGTGGTACAATAACGACATTTAAAAGGCATCTGGACAAGTACATGGATAGGAAAGGTGTAGAGAGATGTGTGCCAATTGTGGGTAAATGGGCCTCTTCCATCTTGATCAGCATCAACAAGTTGGGCTGAAGGGCCTGTCGCCCTTCTGCATTATTCTTTGTGATGTGTGCTGCCTATACTGTCTGCACTATCTGAGTCAAAGCAGAAGCGTTGCTTGTGCACCTTTTATCTTCTCTCCATACTCCACTCTCTCCAAAACCCTATACTCTCTTCACTTTGTTCCTCTGTACAATAATATCAATCTATTCTCTCTTCCTCACTTCAATCTCTTCTCTCAATCCAGTCCTGCCTCCCTCTCTGATATCCCATCCACCCCGCTCCACTCTGAACACCCAGCGTCTAAACCTCCACCCCTTCCACCTCCTGTACGCCTCTTCTGATCTCTTGTTATGCTCATCTTCCATTCTTCCTCCTTACACAATCTGTCACCAGAATGTCAATGTACTAGAAATTACTTTCCTTCTGTTGATGGAGGCATGCTTTCAGCTATTGCTGGAACATCAAGCAATGGATAAAATAGGCAGAACTGTCAAGATAACCTCAAACCCACCGAGTGTATGTATGTGTGTGTCTTTGTGTGTCAGGTTCCTTCAGAGGTCTCTTTTCAGAGAGTGACCATTGCCCAAACTCTGACTGATTTTTCCATTTTGATATTTTTCCTTTATCCACTACTGCCATTACCATCCCTGAATCAAGAGAAATACTTGAGCTATTCTTTCAAAGGACAAAAATCGGAATCCTGCTTCTCCCCACATCTTTTTAAACATAGACGGGAGGCTGTGAACTGAAGTCAGACACTGACAGCAAAGATAAGACTGTGCTCGGTAGAATACAAAATAAAATAAGAGAGATACTTCTGTACAATCACAGTACATATTTTGTTATCAATTTTCTTTTCACAAAGCAGGTCTCAAAATCGCACAAAGTGTATTTAATCACTGCATTCAATCAAAGCATCAGATACATAACTGATTTAAAAGGTGGAACTTGATTCGGAAAACAAATTGCTTCTGCTATGCATAGAGGCAGCTCCTTTTGATTGCCTGTGTCAATCATCCAGAGTAATGTTCCTTAGGAAGATACGATGAAAATTCACGTTCGAGGTCAGAAGCAAATTGGAGCACCTCATCAGCAATCAACTCTCACTCGCCATTCAAGTGTGTTTGTTGAGCTACACTGGTTTCTTGTACCCCAATATTTCATTTTCAAAATACACATTCTTGCTTTCAAATCCCTCCATGCCCTTATTTCCACCACTCTCTCTCTCTCTCTCTCTCTCTCGCTCTCTCTCTGAAACAACTCTTGTAACTCTCCACGATCTCCGCACAGAAAATTCTGCCTGTTGTCAACCCCCTGACTTTAGTCCCTCCTATGCAATGTGGTCGTGAATCTGTGGAGTTCTTTGTCACAGAAGGCTGTGGAGGCCAAGTCAATTGATATTTTTAGGGCAGAGATAGATAGATTTTTGATTAGTACGGGTGTCAGGGGTTCTGGGGAGAAGTGAGGAGATTGGGCTTAAGAGGGAAAAATAGATCAGCCATGATTGAATGGCGGAGTAGACTTGATGGGCCGAATGACCCAATTCTGCTCCTATCACTTATGAATGTATGTACATGTTAAGCTGTTTAACCCAAGAACTCTGAGACTCCCACCTCAAATTCCTCTGCCTTTCTATTTCCATTTCCTTTAAAGCTTACTCTAGGTACAAAAAACCTTTTCTTCAAATCTCCTCGAAAACTCTTTCCTCTTACCTTTAACCTGTGCCCCAAGGTTTTTTGAGAAAAAGATTCTGATTATCTTTGTCATCTATGCCTCTTATAAATATATATACTTTTTGGTCACCCTTCAGTCCACTTTACTTTAGGGAAAACAAGCCCGGCCTATCCAATTTCTTCCCATAACTAAGATCCTCCAAAGCAGCAAAACCTTGGTGGATCTTTGCACTTTCTGCAGGCCAATCACATCCTTATCACAATGTGTCATCACAATGGAAACAGGCCCTTCTGATCATGTGACACAACCGCATAGTTTGCAAACATGACTGCATTTCCTACAATAAATATTAATTTTACACAATAGAGACTTTTCTCAGAGTTTTGCGTTAGCAATCCCCACTCAACGTGGTCAGAGAAAAAGTGTAGAAAGAGCAAAGGTGGTGAAAAATTAATTTTACCTAGCCACTAACAGCACACTGGGATTAACACAGGGAGCAGGTGTAACATTGCCAGCCTGATAATGCACACATTTCAGATTAACATATTACTCCTCAAGCGCAGACATCCCATTTGAAAACTTCAAATTCCGAAGGCGTCAATATCACCAACACCTTCTCCTGGACCATCCATATTGAAGCAACACCCAAGAAATCACACCAACGCCTCTTTCCTAAGAAGACTTAGGAAGTTTCGGCATCCCACCAACTTCTACGGATGCACCATAGAAAGCATTTTATTAGGATGCACCACAGCTTGTTTTAGGAACAGCTCCATCCAAGGCCACAAGAAATTGTAGCACATTGTGGACGCAGCCCAGACCATCACACAAACCAACCTCCCTTCCATTGACTCCATTTATACCTCACACTGCCTCTGCAAGGCCAACAGCAGAATCAAGGATGAGTCGCACCCTGGCCACAACCCTCATCATCCCTCTCCTATCAGGCAAAAAGTATGAAAATGCACACTTCCAGATTCAGGGACAGTTTCTTCCCAGCTTTTATCAGGCAACTGAATCATCCTACAACAACAAGAGAACTGTCCTGAACGACTATCTACCTCATTGGTGACTCTCGGACTATCCTTGATCGGACTTTGCCAGCTTTACCTTGCACTAAACGTTATTCCCGTATCAATAGACAACAGACAATAGGTGCAGGAGTAGGCCATTTGGCCCTTCGAGCCAGCACTGCCATTCAATATGATCATGGCTGATCATCCACAATCAGTACCCCGTTCCTGCCTTCTCCCCATATCCCCTGAGTCCGCTATCTTTAAGAGCCCTATCTAACTCTCTCTTGAAAGCATCCAGAGAATTGGCCTCGACTGCCTTCTGAGACAGAGAATTCCACAGATTCACAATTACAACCCTCTGTGCGAAAAAGATTTTCCTCATCTCTGTTCTAAATGGCTTACCCCTTATTATTAAATTGTGGGCCCTGGTTCTGGACTCCCCCAACATTGGGAACATGTTTCCTGCCTCTAGCGTGTCCAAACCCTTAATAATCTTATATGTTCCAATAAGATCCCCTCTCCTCCTTCTAAATTCCAGAGTATACAAGCCCATCCACACCATTCTATCAACATATGAATGTCCCGCCATCCTGGGAATTAACCTCGTGAACCTACGCTGCACTCCCTCAATAGCAAGAAAGTCCTTCCTCAAATTTGGAGACCAAAACTGCACACAATACTCCAGGTGTGGTCTCACGAGGGCCCTGTACAACTGCAGAAGGACCTATTTGCTCCAATACTCAACTCCTCTTGTGATGAAGGCCAACATGCCATTCGTTTTCTTCACTGCCTGCTGTACCTGCATGTTTACTTTCAGTGACTGATGAACAAGGACCCCCAGATCTCGTTGTACTTCCCCTTTTTCCCAACTTGACACCATTCAAATAATAACCTGCCTTCCTGTTTTTGCCACCAAAGTGGATAACCTCACATTTATCCACATTGAACTGCATCTGCCATGCATCTGCCCACTCACCCAACCAAGTCACCCTCCATCCTCATAGCATCCTCCTTCACACTGCCATCCAGCTTTGTGTCATCTCCAAATTTGCTAATGTTACTTTTAATCCCTTCATCTAAAACATTAATGTATATTGTAAATAGTTGCGGTCCCAGCACCGAGCCTTGCCGTACCCCACTAGTCACTGCCTGCCATTCTGAAAGGGACCCGTTAATCCCTACTCTTTGTTTCCTGTCTGCCAACCAATTTTCTCTCCATGTCAGTACCCTATCCCCAATACCTTGTGCTCTAATCTTGCACACTAATCTCCTATGTGGGACCTTATCAAATGCTTTCAAGCATTTATACACTGCAAATGGCTCGATTGTAATCATGTATGTTCTTTCCGCTGAATGGATAGCACTCAACAAAACTTTTCACTGTACCTCGGTACACGTGACAATAAACTAAACTAAACTGAAGGAATGGTTAGACTATTGCTAAATCTGCATGGACATAATCATGGGAGCTTATGGCGGTGCTGGCCAAGCAGCTGCTGCTCGCCTGCAGTCCGTCTGTCTTTTTCTTTATTTTTTTGTTTTCTTTTGTCTTGTTGGACATATTTTTTAGTTTATTTTTAGTCGTGTATGTGTGGGGAGCGGGGGAAGCTTGTTTTAGTCTCTTCCTTCGGGGGGATGCGACCTTTTCTTTGTTGTATCTCCGTCTCCGTCTGCGCTGAGGCCTAATCATGGAGCTGGCGGCCTCCAACTGGGAACTGACCTCGAGGCTCCGGAGGCAGAGCCAGGACTCACCATCGCGAGGCTGGCCAACTTTGGGACTCTGGTGGCGCTGCGACAGCGGCCCAACTTTGGAGCCTCGGAGGCTTCAGCCGCAGGCCCAGTGGACGACAACACCGGGAGCTCGCAGAGCCCAGGTTGGTGACCGATTCTCCGGAGTTCCCGCAACAACAGCTTCGTCCGCTGGACTGGAGGGTGGCAGCTTCGTCCGCCCCGGGCCGCGGAGTTTGAACCGGCCCGGTCGCGGAGCTCGGATTCGGCCGCTGGACTTACCATCATCCGGCGGAGGGCCCAACATCGAAAGCCTGGATCGCCTCAACGCAGAGGGAGAACAGGGAAGGAAGAGACAAGGACTTTAAGACTTTTGCCTTCCATCACAATGAGGACGTGCCTGGTACACTCACTGTGGTGGATGTTAAACTGTGTTCATTGTGTGTTCTGTTATTTTATTCTCTGTCATGACTGCAAGGTAAGTAATTTCAAACTAAAAGTTTGAATGACAATAAAGGATACTTACTCACATGATTGTTGGCCACACTTGCCTGTGCACTATACCTAGTTGGGACTCAACTGAGACAAATAGCAAACTCTCTAAAATGGCATGTTGTCAAACTGTCCTTTTGTGGAATTTGTGTGCCCAGTGCCAAACCGGGTGTATTTTGCTTTTATTTGAGTAAAGAGATGCCATCGAGTGCGTGAGGAATGGAATCAGGGACATGATCAGACTGATATTAGGACTTTGGGGAGGATTTGAATGACAGCAGCTGTGAAAGAGCTGGGGACATTTGGGATAAAGACCAAGATAAAAATCTGTGGAGGATCTATCTGACAAAGGATTGATGTATCCGATTCCCAGGATACAGATTAAATTTGTCTAGTCTATTTTAACATGGCTCTCTGGTTAGGGCCTGTTTCTGTGTGAGGGGCTAATACACTCCACGGGCCTTGGGGGTGTTAATCAATTTGCTCATGGAATATTAAAATATGCAACACAGACTGTTGACATCACTGCATATACTGCATATTTGCCTGGGTGCATATGGATGTCATACACAGAGCTGACATAGAACAAATTTTGAAAGATGCACAACATATTGCAACTGGTAAGACACAAAAAGCTGGTGTAACTCGACGGGTCAGACAGCATCTCTGGAGAAAAGGAATAGGTGACGTTTTCTCCAGAGATGCTGTCTGACCGGCTGAGTTACTCCAGTTTCTGTGTCTACCTATACTTTAAACCAGCATCTGCAGTTCCTTCCTATACACATATTGCAACTGGGTTTCAGATTAAATTATTTTCTACAACATTCAAAAATGTAGAAGTATGCAAAAAAGTAATCCAGCTCATTATATAAGCGCAACTCTTTATTTTTATAAGTTTATCACACAAAGTAAATTGGTATGAATTCATTAAGCTGCAGAATGCCCATACAAAAAAAACTATCAAAAGCTTTCCAAATGCTTGCAGAGATAATTAACTATACTTCTGAATTGTAACCTTGTGTCACTGAGCTTGAATCTTTAATGAATAATAGCTTCATTAATGTATTTAACAGGGTATTTGTTGCAACATAGAGCCTTCATCCAAATCATTAATATAGATTAAAAATGGACGAGGATGCCAGCGCAAATCCTCGTGCCATCTCACTAGTTACCAAATGCTAACTTGACAATTACCCATTTATCCCAACTTTCTGCTAATTAACCATATTTCTTCAAGCATTTTCAAAGCAGGAGGCCATTTCAGCCCATCGTCCTTCTGGCAGTTCACAGAGCAATCTCATTCCCCCACTAGTTTTTCTCCATAAGATATCCTACCCTGCAGTCATCAATTTAGAATCATAGTCATGGAGTCAAGCAGCATGAAAACAGGCACTTTGGCCCATCTAGTCCATGGCTAATTTGAGGAAGGACATTCTTGCTATCGAGGGAGTGCAGCGTAGGTTTACAAGGTTAATTCCCGGGATGGCGGGACTGTCATATGCTGAGAGAATGGAGCAGCTGGCCTTTTACACTCTGGAGTTTAGAAGGATGAGAGCATATCTCATTGAAACATTGAAACATATAACATTGTTAAGGACTTGGACACGCTAGAGGCAGGCAAGATGTTCCCGATGTTGGGGGAGTCCAGAACCAGGGGCCACAGTTTAAGAATAAGCAGTAAGCCATTTAGAACGGAGACGAGGAAACACTTTTTCTCACAGAGAGTGGTGAGTCTGTGGAATTCTCTGCCTCAGAGGGCGGTGGAGGCAGGTTAACTCGATGCTTTCAAGAGAGAGCTAGATAGTGCTCTTAAAAATAGCGGAGTCAGGGGATAGGGGGAGAAGGGAGGAACGGGGTACTGATTGGGGATGATCAGCCATGATCACATCGAATGGCGGTGCTGGGTCAAAGGGCCAAATGGCCTACTCCTGCATCTACTGTCTTCCAAGATGACCCATGTAAGTCAGTCCTATTTTCTCGCGGTTGGCCCATATCCCTCTAAACCTAGCCCCAAGTGGCTTAAATACTGTTACAATACCTACCTCAACCAACTCCTCTAACAGCTCGTTCCGTATGCCCATCACTCGCTGAGTGGTTTTTCCAGATTCTACCATCGACTATTGCAAGTGCATTTTTCAGCTGCCAACTGACCAAGTCCCCAAACTGCATGTCTTTGGGATGTAGAAAGAATTTGGATGACCCAGGAAAACTCCACACAGACATGGAGAGCTCCACCAGTAGTGTTCCAGTCTTGCCCTTCTTTTGTAATGCCACTGTGTTACACCACACAGCCAAGGTGGTCTTGCTCAGTAATCTTTCATGTGGCACTTATTCAAATGCCTACTTGTCAGTGCCTTCCTCCATTGCATCAGAAGATACCCGAAACATAGAAACACTGAAAAAAAAAAAGTAGGAGTAGGCCATGCGGCCCTTTGAGCCAGCAATATGATCATGGCTGATCATCCAAAATCATCCAAAAGCTCCTGCTTTTCCCCCATATCCCTTGATTCCGTTAGCCCTAAGAGCTAAATCTAACTCCCACCACAGAGAGAAACAGCCCCTTTGTCTCAACGTGTCCACACTGAGCATCAACTACCTGTTTACACAATTCCCACATTAATCTCATGCAATCTTATTCTCTCACTCACACTACAGAAAGAAGCAATTCACAGCAGCCAATTTAATCTACAGCTGCATATCTATGGTAGACAAAAATGCTGGAGAAACTCAGCGGGTGAGGCAGCATCGATGGAGCGAAGGAAATAGGCGACGTTTCGGGTCGAGACCCTTCTTCAGACTGATGTGAGGGTGGGGTGGGGTGGGGGGAAGAAGAAAGGAAGGGGCGGAGACAGTGGGCTGTGGGAGAGCTGGGAAGGGGAGGGGAAAGAAGGAGAAAGCAGGGACTACCTGAAATTGGAGGTCAATGTTCATACCGCTGGGGTGTAAACTACCCAAGCAAAATATGAGGTGCTGCTCCTCCAATTGACGGTGGGTCTCACTAAGGCCATGGAGGAGGCCTAGGACAGAAATTCGGATTCAGAATGGGACGGGGAGTTGAAGTGCTGAGCCACCGGGAGATCGGGTTGGTTATTGCGAACTGAGCGGAGGTGTTGGGTGAAGCGATCGCCAAGCCTGCACTTGGTGTCACCAATGTAGAGCAGCTGACACCTAGAGCAACGGATGTAATAGATGAGATTGGAGGAGGTGCAGGTGAACCTCTGCCACACCTCGAAAGACTGCTTGGGTCCTTGAATGGAGTCAAGGGGGGAGGTAAAGCGACAAGTGTGGCATTTCCTGCAGTTGCAAGGGAAAGTGCCAGGAGAGGGGGTGGTTTGGATGGGAAGGGACGAATTGACCAGGGAGTTATGGAGGGAGTGGTCTCTGTGGAATGCCGAAAGGGGAGGAGATGGGAAGATGTGGCCAGTGCCGGGATCCCGTCGGAGGTGGCGAAAATGTCAGAGGATTACTTGTTGTTTTGTGACGGCTGGTAGGGTGGAAGGTGAGGACTAGGGGGACTCTGCCCTTGTTATGAGTGGGGGGGGAGTGAGCAGAGTTTTGGGGGATAGAAGAGACCCTGGTGAGAGCATATCTATGGGCAGTTTTACGGAGGTTCATTAACCAACAAACCCGCACGTCTTTGTGATGTGGGGGAGGGGGAAAGCAGAGCACCCGGAGGAAACCCAGGCAGTCACAGGGAGAGTGTGCAAACTCCATACAGATAGTACCCGTGGCCAGGATTGCACCCAGCTCTCTGGTGATGCGAGGCAGTAACTCTACAAGCTGCCCCACTGCGCCACACAATTATATTAAAGGTCAATTGTATTCTGAACATTATCAGAATATAAAAATGCATTCGCTTTATTGGCCCTCGATTAAAGAATCAATCTCTTGTGCACATTAGCGGAAGTGCCTAAACCTTATTCAGAATTAATCCTTGACAAATGAGAATAAGCCAGATTTTCAGTTTGTATCCTATGTCTCTTCCCTAAGCTGCTTCAACAAATAGTCTAAGGTTCATCCTGTTTAATCCCTTTATCGAAGGTTGAAAGAAATGCAGGCTTTTCCCAGTGCCTGCAGTGGCTCATGATCACATTGAGATGATGCACAAGATTAGACATTTGTCACAATCGCCTCTTGTAATGCACATTGTGTTACACTATTGCAGTATAAATAAAGGTGACCTACCTGTTTGGATGCTGGGGGAATTACCCACATCACAGAAAGCCTCAGTTTCCCTGCCCTGCCTCAGAAGCTTAATGAAGTTATACATGGTACAAGAATGCAGTCAACATACACGGTCAACAATGCTGTAATATGTCGAAGAAGTGTCTCGACCCGAAACGTCACCCATTCCTTCTATCCAGAGATGCTGCCTGTCCTGCTGAGTTACTCCAGCATTTTGTGTCTATCTTTGGTTTAAACCAGCATCTGCAGTTCCTTCCTACAACAATAGACAATAGACAACAGACAATAGGTGCAGGAGTAGGCCATTTGGCCCTTCGAGCCAGCACCGCCATTCAATGTGATCATGGCTACTCATCCCCAATCAGTACCCCGTTCCTGCCTTCTCCCCATATCCCTTGACTCCGCTATTTTTAAGAGCCCTATCTAGCTCCCTCTTGAAAGCATCCAGAGAACCTGCCTCCACCTCTGAGGCAGGGAATTCCACAGACTCACCACTCTCTGTGAGAAAAAAGTGTTTCCTTGTCTCTGTATATATTCTAAATGGCTTACTCCTTATTCTTAAACTGTGGCCCCTGGTTCTGGACTTCCCCCAACATCGAGAACATGTTTCTTCCCTCTAGTGTGTCCAAGCAACTAACAATCTTATATGTTTCAATGAAATTCCCTCTCATCCTTCTAAACTCCAGAGTGTACAAGCCCAGCTGCTCCATTCTCTCAGAATATGACAGTCCCGCCATCCCGGGAATTAACCTTGTAAACCTACGCTGCACCCCCTCAATAGCAAGGATGTCCTTCCTTAAATTAGGGGACCAAAACTGCACACAATACTCCAGGTAGGGTCTCACTAGGGCTCTGTACAACTGCAGAAGGACCTCTTTGCTCCTATATTCGATTCCTCTTGTTATGAAGGCCAACATGCCATTCGCTTTCTTCACTTCCTGCTGTACCTGCATGCTTACTTTCATAGACTGATGTACAAGGACCCCCAGATCCCGTTGAACTTTCCCTTTTCCCAACTTGACGCCATTTAGATAGTAATGGCGGTATGCCTGATTTTGTTCCAGGCCTTGTTCTGACACCAGCTTTGCTCAATTTTCCTTGAACTCTTGTGAGCATACTTAAACATTTGTGTTTGAGCAGTAGCAAGTGTGCTTTAATTGCCCATCCATAGGCGGCATGATAATATTAAATGTCAACATGTCGATGGCTTGCACGCCATCATGGTGCAAAATATTAAATGGAGAAAAATTTCTGTGGGCAGCTGTTTTGAAAAATGGGTTCCACAAAGATTGATGAAGTCCAAGGCTTTACTGAGGTTGAAGAAGGCTTTCTATAATGGCAGATGCTAATTTATTTTATATTTTTAGAGATACAGCATGGAAATAGGCCGTTCGGCCCACCTAGTCTGTGCCATCCATCAATCACCCTTTCATGCTAGCTCAATGACATCCCATGTTCTCATCCACTCCCAACACATTAGGGGAAACTTCCAGAAACCAATTAAGCAACAAACTCGCGTCTTTGGGATGTGGGAGGAAGCAGAACAAGCGGAGGAAGCCCGCACCCAGCAGCACAGGGATAAGGTGTAAAACTGCTCACAGTCTGCACCTGAGGTCAGGATCGAACCCGGGTTTCGGGAGCTGTGAGGCAGCAGCTCTACCAACTGTGCCACTGTACATAGAAGTTGCTTAAAATTAGAGAGTTCAAAGTTCATACCACCGGGTTGTAAGCTAGCCAAGCAAAATATGAGGTGCTGTTCCTCTAATTTGCGAGAGGCCTCACGATGACAATGGGGGCGGCCTAGGGCTGAATGGTCGGTATGGGAATGGGAAGGGGAATTGACTGCGAGATGCTGTAGGCTGAGGCAGACAGTGCGTGTTCAGTGAAACGGTCACTGAGACTACGTTCACTCTCACCGATGTACAGCATCTGAAATACCGAATGTAGTAGATGAGGTTGGAGGAGGGACCTGTGAATCTCTGTCTAATCTGAAAGGACTGTTGGGGGCCCTGGATGGAGTCGAGGGAGGAGGTGTAAGGGCAGGTGTGGTGTCTCCTGCAATTGCAGGGGAAAGTACCCGGGGAAGCAGTGGTTTGGGTGGGAAGGGAAGAGTGAACCAAGGAGTTGCGGTCCCTGCAGAGGGAGGAAAGGGGTGGAGATGGGAAGATGTGATTAGTGGTGGGATCCCTCAGGAGGTGACGGAAATGTCGGAGGATAATATGTTGGATGCAAAGTCTGATTGATTGATTGTATTTATTTGTCATTCAAAAATAAATTTGAACGAGATATCGTTGCCATACTGTCACAACAATAAAAAGCAAATAAAACACACAATTACATCAATTTAACATAAACATCCATCACAGTGATTCTCCCCCAGACACTTCCTCACTGTGATGGAGGATAAAAAAAGTCTTATCTCTTCCTTGCTTCTTCTCCAAACACTGCTGCGTCAAGGCGATCGAGGCACCCGATATTGAAGCCCCCACCGGGTGATGGAAGATCCCGCGATCGCGGCGCGCCGGGTGATGAAAGGTCCAGCGAACGGGCTGATTCAAGCCTTGCGATTCGGGGCGGACGAAGCTGCTGTGGCTGGAGCTCCTGAAAAGCCAGTCGCCAACCAGGGACCTGTGAGCTCCCGATGTTACAGTCCACAGAGCCCGCGGCCGAAACCCCCGAATGTCAGCCAGCTCCGTGATGGTAAGTCCACAGGCTCTGCAACCGGAGCCCTCAAGGTCAATCCCAGCTGGAGGCCTGCCAACCAACCCCTTGATGTTAGGCCGCAGCACAAACGAGATACGACACATTAAAAAGTGGCATGTCCGTTGAATAAAGAGATTATAAAAAATATCCCCCCATCCCCAAATAATACACAGCTAAAAGTAGACTATTACATACCTCACGTTAACAATAAGACAAAGAAGGAAGAGAGACAGACAGACTGCAGGCGAGCTGCTCGTGGGGTGAAAGGTGAGAACCTGGGGAACTCTGTCCACATTGTGTCTGGGGGGAGGAGGCACGAGTAGAACTATGGGGCATAGAGGAGACACGAATGAGGGCCTCATCTATGACAGAAGGGTGAAACCCTTAAGAATGAGGATATCTCGGATATCCTAGTATGGAACACCTCATCTTGGGAGCAGATGCGGCGGAGACGGAGAAAACCTTGCCTGCAGCAAAATCCTTGAAAGGAATATCATTATCAGCCTGAGACAGGCTTGGGCGACATTTGTTACTTTCAGGTCCGTTATTAAGGATGCCAAAACAAAATTTAAAATGCTTCTCCAGACTATCGATTCCCACGGGACAACCCACTTCTGCAGGCATTTTCTGCCATGTGGGAACTCAGTTTGCAGCCGCATTTCCAACCTGCGAACTGTTTTGGTTTCAGTTCTCAGCAACCTGGTAACACTCTAAAACTGCAATGCACAGGTCAATATTCCAGCTTTGCAATAACGAACAGTTATTGCTGTTATTAACCGCGGAAAAATAAACTCCCGGCAAGTTAACCTGAACAACAACATGTGTACTGGCTGTGCTAATATCTTATTCATCATAAGCATGCAAACAACTCCCTCGGGCTACATGTTTTGACAGTGAAACAAAGAGATGAGTAAATATGTCATGACTAGTACTGTCATATTATTAGGTCTGCCACTCTGTGGGATACCTTGTCAATGAGTATGTCTCACTGTTGCACAGCGCCTCTCCAGTAGGTTTGGCAGGCATCTAATTATACTGCCTAGCAGATTGAAGGTGCTGCAGACAGAACCGGCAGTCTGCACCAGGCCCAGACGAAAGACAAAACTATCTTCTGCCAGCAACTAACTAGGTGCTATTCACCGAGCTGAGCCCTTGCTTTCCTCCCCGCATTAGCCATCCTTCAGCTCGCATTCTGTCGAGTGCCAGCAGATCTGTCATCTCTAATGTTGATGGACTGGCGACCCTCGCCAAGGAATAAATTGCCTTTCTTCACCTTTCATTAGTGACGGTACCTTACGGATGGATGGATGCGCTGAATAGCTGCATCCAGTTGGCACTTTTAAAGCTACCCCTGAGATCTTTGCCAAAATAGAGAAGTATGCCCCTGTCCCACTTAGGAAACCTCTGGAGACTTTGCGCCCCACCCCAGGTTTCCGTGCGGTTCCCGGAGGTTTTTGTCAGTCTCCCTAATGGTCGAAAGTGGTTTCCGCATCTTCTATGTTCTACAAATTCCTCTCTTCTCCTGTCAGTCATTGCCACGGCCGGGATGGCGACGCCCCTTCCTGCCCCACCGGTGGTGGTCTGTCCCGCCTCACTCACAAACTCCTCTCTCCCCTCCTCACAGTAACTTGTCTATCGTATCCCCCACCACCGGTGGCGGCCGTGAGGTGGGGGGGGGCGTTCAGTGGAGGCCCAGTGGAGGCCCTGGTCCCGTCTCTCTCTCCCTCAACACTCACCCCTCTCCCCTGTCCGCCCTCTGCGGCAATGGCGGCCCAGTCTACCTGTCCCCCCCGGATCCGTCTCCTCCGCCGCCGCCGCCGTTGCGGTAATTCACCCTCACGGCCTTCTCGGAGGAGAATTTCTCCACCAGCTCATCGAAACTCGTGGTGCCCACCGTGACGAACACCGCCTCCATCCCTCCCCCCGCGGCCCGGCGGCGGCAGCAAGCAGGCGGGCAGGTGGGCTGGGCGGGGAAGGGAAGGGCCGAGCGGCAGCAGCGGGCAGTCGGACGGGACGGGGACAGGCTGAGCGGCGGCTGAGCCGGAGTGGGCAGAGGGAGGGAGAGTCGGGTTGCAGGGTGGCCAAGCAGTTTGCGCGGAGTTTGAGTAACTCACACACGCTCGCACACACACACACGATGCAAACTGGTCCAATCGTCAAGTCAACGGGATCTAAGCCATAGCTAACAATGAAAGACCTGTGGAGGAAGGAACTGCAGCTTTTCATGGATGGAGCGAGGGAGGAAGGGAGTGACTGAGGGTAGGGGAAAGGAGAGGGAAGGAGCGGTGAGGGGGGGATTGGGGCAGAGGAAATGATAGGGAGTGAGGCGGTTAAGTAGGGGAGGTGAGGAGAGTGGGGAGGAGGAGGGGGGATAGAGGGAGAGGAGGGGGGGGGAGTGGGGGAGGTAGCGAGTGGGGAGGACAGTGGGGGAGGTCAGGAAGGGTTAGTGAGGAGGATAGGGGGAGGTGAGGAATGGGGGATAGTGGAATAGAAGGGGGGTAGGGAGAGGAGTTATTGAGGGAGGGAGGGAGTGACTGAGGGTAGCGGGAAAGGAGAGGGAGGAAGAGGTGAGAGGGATTGGGGAGGGGAGGAGTAGAGGGGAAAGAAGAGGGAGGGTGAAGAGGAGGGGTAGGGAGTGCTGGGGGATGAGGGGAAATGAGCTGTGTCTGAGCAGTTGGGGGCTATGTGTGAGTGGTGCAATATTGAGTTGGGGGAAGGGTTGCATTGGGGGCATGTGTGAGTGGTGGAATATTGCATTGGGGGGTTGCGTTGGGGGACAGGTCTCCCATGTGACAGGGACCCAACGGGACCCACTTAGTCGAGTAGGTTAATTAAAAATAACCTATCAGGATCACATCTCCATTTTTGCTACGTTACAATGACCTGTAGAGTGCTGTTTCATTTAGCGTTCCATTTTCTAGGAACAAATCTATAGCATTAATCGAGGTATTACTACACTCCCTCAAAATGTTGTCGATTTCAGCCAAGCAAGCTGTAATTGCCCTACCCAGTCTTTTGGGAGAAGCTTGTTGCAATTGTTTTTTTTCTGAAATGCTTCCTGATTTTATTCCCATTTGGCCCATCTTGCGGTACATCTCAAACAGATTATGCAAGGAAATTGTGGCAGGTTCTGTCTTTTACTCTGCTAATTCAACATTTTTACCCTCATTCTAATGTTGGCACCACCCACAATGATATCCTGCCACTTTTAAACAGAACAGAGGGAGCTGGAAGAGGGAAGTGGGATTTCATTTTTCCCCAAAGTCAATCAGAGATCTTATTTGTCATAATCTTTCATAATATCAAGTACATATATTGGATGCAAAAATCAAACTGCTGGAAGCACTAAATAGATCAAGCATATATAGAAGAAAGGAGATGGTCAACCTTTCCGTTGAGATCCTGTATCAGTTGTGGCCTTGACCTGAAATGGCCTTGATCCACTGAGTTCTTGTAAATATTTGGTTTTGGTCCATATTCCAGCATCTGTAGTCTTGTGTCTCCTGACATCTAGTCATTAAAGTCCAAATTACAACAGTAGAAATGACAAGTTTGATGGAACATCCTAATGGGTTTTATCCTGAACCAGTTTCAGATGGGGGGGGGGGGGTTGGGAAAAGTGCAAGTATAGAGTACAGAAGAGAAAGTGAATCTGACCTGTAACCAGCTCCCTGATCTCCACGTCAGGAGTCTTCCGAAGGAGTCGCACCAACCCTGGGATCCCACCACAGTTTTTCAAGGCGATTTTGTTGTCATCGTTTGCCTTTCCATACACCAGATTCCTCAGGGCTCCACAGGCACTGCGATGCACTTCTTGCATCCGATGGTCCAACAGGTCTACCAGCAACTGGATTCCACCTTGTCTTCTTATCTAGAAGATGAGTTCACTTGTTAGAAACTGGTGATTAGTCCTGTTGCAAGAAGTTAATGTCTCTAGCATAACGGAATCCTATCACTTAACAAAGTCATTCCAAAACATTTAAAACAAAAGCTTTTTTACTTTTTTTGCACATCTTTCATTCATTGTTCTTTATCTCTCTCCATCATCGTCTATATCTCTCGTTTCCCTTATACCAAACCAGTCTGAAGAAGGGTCTCGACCAGAAACGTCACCCATTCGTTCTCTCCAGAGATGCTGCCTGCCCCTCTGAGTTAATCCAGCTTTTTGCGTCTACCTTCGGTCTAAAACTAAAGCAGGGTAGCAAATATGCCTTAAAAAAGGTTACAAAATCTGAGATATCAAAATAAATATCTCACTTCATGCTAAAGTCATATGCCGGAGGCCTCACTCAGAATGATCAACCACTATCATAATGAGGCATACAATTATAATCAGTTGTTTCCACGAGCTGGTAAATGGGATTAGTATAGGAATGAACTGCAGATGCTGGTTTAAATCGAAGATAGACACAAAATGCTGGAGTAATTCAGCGAGACAGGCAGCAGCTCTGGAGAGACATTTTGGGTCGAGACCCTTCTACAGACTGATCATCAGCATGAATATAGTGGCTGCATTGTCTTGTCCTGGGCTGGATGACTCTATATAGATCCAGTCAAGGAAGAAAGTGAATCACACATTTAGCCAAATTAAAGAGTATCCAATGGTGCACAATCTCAGCACAATGGATTTGTCTTGAACACATATTTAACTGTCTAGAGTAGGACTTGCTCCGTAATTAGCAGTGTTGTTAATGATCATATGAGGGACAGAACTTTAAATAATGTCCCTTTACATGATTTCTCTCTGTAATAAAACTTCCTTCCCTCCCGCGTGTTGCCAATACTGCTCTGGAGTATCTGACATCAACAAGTAGCCTGAATGAGTTGGAATCAATTTCTGCTCCTCTGCCTTTGCTCAATCTCTGTTCCACAGCAAGTGTCCAGCACAGATATCTACCCCTCCATTTCCTACAACTGGTCGTGATAACCATTAGATAACTACCTTTCTCATCTCTTCACATTTGAGGCATGGTTTGAGTTAGTATGTGTGTGTCCATGGGCTTGGTGTGATAAAGTGGAAAAGCACTGGTTATAAAAAAAGTTTGTCCCACAGGCTGTCTCACTGCCTGTACAGTGAACCATGGGATAGCAATCCAGGGCATTAATTAATGCTTTCCAGTGCCCTCCAAAGACATACAGGTATGTAGGTAAATTGGCTTGGTATAAGTGTAAATTGACCCTAGTGTGTGTAGGATAGTGTTAATGTCGTTGCTGAGCTTCCAGCCGCGGTGGCTCTGACTCTGAACACTGTGGAGCCTGGGATCTCTCGTCGAGATCGGCAATGTCGGAGCTCCGACCAGCGCGGCCTGTGGACTTCGGGAGCTGCGATCTCTGGCAGCAAGAGGCCGTCCCAGACGCTTCAAGCTGCTGAAGAGTGTTCTCCCAACGCCAAAGCCCCATCATCCGGCGAGAGGGCCTGAAACATCGGGTCGCCGTTGCAGTGACTGCGGAGGCCTCAATAGGCCCGACCACCGGTGAACAAGGGGAAGAGGACTGGACTTTGTGCCTTCCCTCACAGTGGGAACCATTGTGGGGGGGTGTTTTTATATTTTATGTTCAATTCTTTATTAATGTGGTGTCTTACTTTTATTGGTGTGCTGCAAATGGCAATTTTCTGAATTTCCCAGAGGGGATTAATAAAGCATTTATCTATTCTAGTAGGATAGCCCTTTCTTCCCAAAAACCCTTTCTGGCTTAAGTCCTCCATCCACCACCTCCATTTGGAATATTTTGGTGGACCAAGAAACCAAGAATCAAGAAGAATCTATCTGTCTGTCTGTCTGTCTGTCTGTCTGTCTGTCTGTCTGTCTGTCTGTCTGTCTGTCTGTCTGTCTGTCTGTATGCGGGGATCGCTGGTCGGTGTGGACACAGTGGGCCGAAGGGCCTGTTTCTGTGCTTTATCTCTAAACTAAGATATGTTGGGGACCTCATGCAAAGAAAACTCTGGAATGATTAGCATTTATTTAGTATCTTTTACAACTCGCTCAGTTGTAAAACAGTTTATACTCAATAATGTACACATGAAACATAGTCAGCGTTTTAACATGAGGAAGAAACGAACTAAGTCGTATCCCTCCTCCTAGCTAACAATGATCTATTCTACATTTTCCTTGCACTACATCCCCTTTGATGTCTCATTTTCACACCTTGCACTTCCTTATCTCGGTATCACCCTCTCCCCTGACTCTCAGTCTGAAGAAGGGTCTTGACCCGAAATGTCACCCTTTCTGTGGGTTTTCTCTGAGATCTTTGGTTTCCTCCCACACTCCAAAGATGTACAGGTTTGGAGGTTAGTTGGGGAGGTATAAATGGAAACATTGTCCTGAATGTGTGTAGGGTAGTGTTAATGTGTTGGGATCGCTGGTCGGTGCAAATATGGTGAGCTGAAGGGCTTGTTTCCACTCTGTATCTCTAAAACTAAAACTGCTGTTTGAGTCAATGTGCAGAACTCTTGCCCTCTATGTATCGGATGTCTCTGATGCCACTGTTGATGGAAACTCTTAATTTAGGGATATCTTTCCCAGCCATGGATTGCCAAAAAAAGTTGCTTCTTGTTAGGCAATGTCAATCTGTAAATTAAATATCGCGAATCCAGCCCATTTTAAAGGCAACAAGGGGAATTAATGCTGCAATATTGCATGTCATGACAACTTGACATATTTCAAGCCCTTAAGAATTAAGACGTTGCTGATTCTTCAACAAGGGCAGCACAGTGGCAGTATTGCTGCTGCCTTACAGTGCCAGAGATTCCCTCAGTGCCTTTCTAATGTGACATATTATTTCCAGCGCCAGAGACCCAGGTACGATCCTGACTACGGGTGCTGTCTGCACTGAGTTTTTTACGTTCTCCCTGAGACCGTGGGCGTTTTCTCTGGGTGCTCCGGTTTCCTCACACATTCCAAAGACATCCAGGTTGTAGATTAATTGGTTGACCTCTGAAAATTGACTCTAGGGTGTAGGTTAGAACTGGTGTACGGATGATCGTAGGTCGTAGGATTTGGTGGACCTAAGGACCTGTTTCCAAATTGTATCTCTAAACTAAACTAATAATCTAAGGACTTCCATTTCATTTTCTTTCTAAACTCCTTAAATCCATCTCTGGTCATTCAGTAATAGTCCCACGGTTTAATGGAGGAGAGAAGGCAACCAGACTGTAAATAAAATGTCACATTAGAAAGGCACTGAAGGAATCCTGTATGGTTGGAGGGGATGAAATATTAAACCAATGCTGCACTCACTCCCTGAGATGCACGGAAAAGAACCCCAATAAATATCAGGAGTGCACTCCAGCAGTTCTCTGGACAATGTCTCTCCTTCAACCAAAACCACACAATAAAAAAAAGGACTGTTGTTCTGGATATTTTTATATTGTTGCCTATGTGACCTATTACAATAAATTATGTGATCATAATTCGAAGCATCTGCTCAAAGGTCTGCTGTCCTGCCATGTCTAGTCATGAATAGCAGAGGACAATTAAATAAGTAAAGGGACGATAAGACTTCAAGAACGTACACATCCACAACAAAGGTAAGGACTGGCAAGTGGGTAGCAAAGACAATATTAAAGCATTTGCAAACATTAAGCGATAGTGATAGCTTTTGATATTAATTCCTTCAAAGGTAGCAGTATTAAGATGTCTGATTCACTCCAAACGTTTTACAAGCAAACAGCATTTCAGGTGATAAGTGCAAAGGGTGCAGGCTCCATTAATGTCCTGGCTGTGCTGCTGAAGACGTGTGACCCAGAACTAGCCTCCGGATGAACTGCCCCTATATAATTACATTGGCGTCTATCCAAAACCGTGAAAAATTCCTGCAGAATGTCCTGTCCACAAAAGCAGGGAAAATCTATCCGGCCAATTAGTGCCTCATCACCCTACTCTCAATCATCGCCAAAATGATGGAAAGCATTGTCGACAGTTCTATCAAGCAGGACCCGCTCATCAATAACTTGTTCACCAATGCTTAGTTTGGGTTCGACAACAGCTACTTACTCCAGACCTCATTACAGTCTCAGTTTAAATGTGAGCATGAGCTGAATTCTCAAAGGTGGGTTGACACCAAGGACGCATTTGACTGAACGTGGCATCGAGTGCTATTAAAACGGAAGTCTGTGAATCAGAGGACAAATTCTGCATGGGCAGAAAAAGTATACAGGAGCACGATTGTACGCGAGGGAGATGAATCATCAAAGCCACAATTTGTTTTGTCATGACCAACAACAGCTTAGTTTAGTTTAGTTTAGTTTAGAGATACAGCGCGGAAACAGGCTTTTCGGCCCATCGGGTCCACGCCAACCAGCGATCCCCCGCATATTAACACTATTCCACACACACTAATGCCCCTGTCCCACTTAGGAAACCTGAACGGAAACCTCTGGAGACTTTGCGCCCCACCCAAGGTGTCCGTGCGGCCCCCGGGGGTTTTTGTCCTCCGGCAACCACCTTCAACTAGCATCGCAACCGGCTTCGACTAAAAAATTACCGAGTTTTAAATGGAAACCACTTTCGACCATTAGGGGGACTGACAAAAACCTCCGGGAACCTCACGGAAACCTTGGGTGGGGCGCAAAGTCTCCAGAGGTTTCCGTTCAGGTTTCCTGAGTGGGACAGGGGCATAAGGACAATTTTTACATTTTTACCAAGGCAATTTACCTCCATACCTGTACATCTTTGGAGTGAGTGAGGAAACCAAAGATCACCGAACCCACGCAGTCAAGGGGAGAACGTACAAACTCCGTACAGACAGCACCTGTAGTCGGGATCGAACACGGGTCTCCGGCACTGCAAGCACTGTAAGGCAACAACTCTACCGCTGTGCCACTGTGCTGCCCTATGTGATGTGTAGGAAGGAACTGCAGATGTAGGTTTAAACCGAAGATAGACAAAACCCTGGCTATGGGATGCTGAGGTCATAAGAGGGGGGGGGGGGGGGGGCTTGTAATTCAATTATTGTTCAGTTCATTCACGGCTCCTTAGACAATGAACGATTCCCTGCCATTACAGTAGAACAGAACTACATTGTTCATAAGTATGGAGTAACTATTTCCTACTGACATTCAAGGACATTATCATCACTGAGTTCCCTCACCAGCAACATCCCACAGATCAACATTAACTATCAATTTAACCTGATAGATAAATGCAGTGGCTGCGAGAACATGTCTCGAACAAAATATTTTGCGGCAAGCAGCACCTCTTTCGACTGCCCAAACGTTCCCTGTCCCACTTAGGAAACCTGAACAGAAACCTCCGGAGACGTTGCGCCCCACCCAAGGTTTCCCTGCGGTTCCCGGAGGTTTTTGTCCTCCGGCAGCCACCTTCAACTAGCATCGCAACCGGCTTTGACTAAAAAATTAACGATTTTTAAAACGGAAACCACTTTCGACCATTAGGGAGACTGACAAAAACCTCCAGGAACCTCCGGGAACCGCACGGTACCCTTGGGTGGAACGCTAAAGTCTCCAGAGGTTTCTGTTCAGGTGGGACAGGGGCATTAGATTTAACTCTTAGGTGTAAAGGAATCAAGGGATATGGGGAAAAAGCAGCATTTTAGATGATCAGCCGAATGGCCTTCTCCTGCACCTATTTATTTTATGTTTCTAAGCACATTTGTGTCTTTTTTAAGCAGATACAAGAGCATTTCATTGGTTATTTGTTCAGTTGCTCCTATGTACTGGCAACAGAACAATGAATTTCTTAATTACAACTCCTTAACAGGCCCATAAATACAACACACGCTGGTAAACATAATAATAAAAAATATGATAAACGCGGTCACGGGGAGAACGTGCAAACTCCATACAGACAGCACCCGTAGTCGGGATCAAACCTGGGTTCTCTGGCGCTGTAATCACTGTAAAGAGCCTGTCCCACTTGGGCGTCATTTGCGCATCATTTACGCGACAGGCCGGTAGTGACTGTTGCGTGAAAATCATCTAGCTGTACGACAGTCGCGTGCCAAGTGCTCTTGAGTGCCCTGCTTCTTTTGGGAGCCATTTGCGATGTCGTTCGTACTTAGTTCGATCTCCATGGCAAGGATTTTCCCAGTGAAAAAATGTCAAAACTACGCGCAGTTTATACCCGGGTGGTCACGTGGTGCAGCGCTCAAATGACGGGCAATTGGCGCGCCGACGGAGTATGGGCGGCACATGGTTACGGACGTTGACGCACGGTGATGCATAATAATTTAGCATAGGCAACGTTCATGCCGCACCGTGCGTAACTATGCGTCACCACGCGCAACACGTACGCCGTCAGTATGTCAATGTACGCCATCAGCATGTCAGGGATACGTCACGCAGGTGGCGTGCAAGGATTTTGAGCATTCCAAAATCGTGGGGCGCCGCGCGTTACTGCGCATCACTGCATACGCCACCACAACCTCACCACGCGCCAAGCGCGTCACGACGCGCCAACAAATCTTTAGGGTGGCGCATAAATGAGGCGCAAATGACGCTCAAGTGGGACAGGTCCTTAAGGCAGCAAATCTAATGCTGTGCCACCGTGCTGCTATTTTGCTGTTTGCTCAAAAAATTTGGAACTCTACATTTTATATCGAAGTCTCGTGATGAGACTACGTGAAGAACCCGCCAGCCTGCATGCGCCTCAATACGTCGACGCATGGCACTGGATTCGGAGCAGTTCGAAACAGCTCCAGCAGTAAGGGATTTTTGTTTCAGGAACGGGCCGCTGCTCTAAAAATAGGTGCAGCGGGCCTGGAGGAACTGGCACACCCTGTGCAGCTGCCGCCATGGAGGCTCCCTTAAGGAGCAAGCGGCCGGATTCTTTTCAGGCTGACAGCACGGCCGGTGCAGATAACACCGTGGTTGCTCCGTAAAGGAGCAGGTGGCCTCATGCAATAGGCTGACGGCACGGCCGGTGCAGATAGCGCCACTAAGGCTCCGAGAGGGAGCAGGCGGCCGGATTCAGAAGGCAGACGGCACAGCCGGTGCAGCTACCGCTATTGAAGTTCCGAGAGTTTTGCGGCTCCAAGGGAGCAGGCGACTGGTCGCGGAGAGCTGACGGTTGCGGTCGTACAGACACCTCTGTTGAGGCTCAAAAAGGGAGCCAGCCAGATGCCTGAAGGAAGCAACACCTGGTTCAGAGCTGCGTTATATTCCTCCCCTCTAGACTCCGTTGAGGCTCCAGAAGGGAGCAAGCCCGGACTCAGAGTCATCAGCCGGCGCAACCTGTCCAGTAAGTATATAATAGAGGGTACACAAAAAGCTGGAGAAACTCAGCGGGTGCAGCAGCATCTAAGGAGCGAAGGAGATAGGCGACGTTTCGGGTCGAGACCCTTCTTCAGTCTGAAGCAACACCTGGCTCAGGGTTGCATTATATATCTCCCACTCAGAAGAGGGGAAGCAATACCTGGCTCAGGTAAGCATTACAATAGAAAGCAACACCTGGTTCAGGGTTGCGTTATTTTACTTCCTGCTCAGTAGAGGGTAGTACTGGAGATTATTACATAAGTAACTCTGACTACGGGGATATCGACATAGAATTCGAATCCCCTGAACCTATGGGGGATATGCTGCAGTTTAATCATATGAAGGAGTTCCGGCTCTTGTCACATAATTTGCCAAGCCTTCGGGGATAGGAGATCCACTGGAGGAGATCTGGCTAACTTCTCATCAGCTAAGGAGGGGCATATGCTGGATACGGCTGGGAATTATGCCAGTCCAGATGAACTGCCTGACTTTGGATGTTCCAAAAGTCAATCTCAACCTTTGGGATATCTCAATGGTGATACGTGGGCATAGAATTAAAATTTCAGCGTATCGAAAGACTGTTCACTGATGTCATTATGCTCTTTGCAAAGGCAGTAGATGGGTTCAGCTTTAGATGCATTAGCACTTCTATGTAATATGCAGTTGGAGATAAATTGCCTTCGCAAAATGCTATAAGGCCTGAGGTAATTCCTAAAAATTTGCTCATTTATGCAGGGCTAGTAAAATGCAGCCTGCAAAGTATCTCTTCGGAGCGGACTTATGTTAGCAAGTTTAAGACTTGCGGGAAGAATTTTAGGTAGCTGTGGGAGTGGTAGAACTATCCTACGTGGGTACGGCTCCAGTATCTTGGCATATTACCTCTATATAAGGACAAAGGACAAAGGACATTAATTGTCACTATATAAACTAACGGCAGGATTCGGTACTCTGAGGCTGGTTGGAACACCAGGCCTACTCAATTCAGACATAGCCTGAGGCCTTTTATAGGCCCAGGGCCATCATGCTCACCTTGGTGAAGAGAATGTGTTGCGCACACTGGTGACTGAGATAGGTCGTTCCAGGCAGAAGACTGCGGCAGCAACTCCTAGTTCAGGGTTGCATTATATTTTGCAACCTACTCTGAGGGTGACTCTGACTGTGAGGAGCTGACAGGGAACTCGTATTCCCACACAAAGTGGATGCTACGCTTCAATTCTAGTCGCATAAGGATCTGATGTATGTTCTGATTCTGTCAGACACTGGAGGTTTGTAGGTTAATGCCATCAGTTGAGGCAAAATCAAAATCGAAAGGCTTTAACCCCAGAAAGTTTGATATTTCTCAGGGAAGGATTCGGCATGTACAAGGTCAGTAGAGGGTACTTCTGTGTTATACGCAGTCTAAACTCAATTGTGTTAGGATGGTTTAGGCCTGAGGCCTTTCCAATTTATGCTAAATTTTCTCAAGAGAAAGAGGCTATGATGGGTGTGGTAATACACCCTTTGGGGGTAGACTTCCGTTTACCTGCGTACATTTCACCTCTACCTAGTGAGTGGCAGATACCGGTCCACGGAGGCTGGTTGGAGCACCAGGCCTACACTACTATCAAAGCCAGAGGGCTTTTATTCGCAGGTTCAGCGCTATACACTCCTGCCACAGGTTGCTATACACTCTTCATACTCAGTACTGTCCCCAGTGGTTCAGGATGTCTGTGCAAGGAGATAGAACAGAATCTAGGATCATTTGACTATTAGTCTTCTGCCTGAGGCCACATTTTTTGGTGGTGTCAGGTATTGCTGGATC
Source organism: Okamejei kenojei (assembly GCA_035221665.1). Classification (NCBI taxonomy): domain Eukaryota; kingdom Metazoa; phylum Chordata; class Chondrichthyes; order Rajiformes; family Rajidae; genus Okamejei; species Okamejei kenojei. The sequence goes on from CM069132.1 coordinate 141,058,490, forward strand.
TTCGTGGCAGGGGGTGATATCACCTTTTGTCTATTATTCTATTTGCAGTCTTCGTGGTTTTTATAGCAAGGACTCTCTCAGAAACTGCCTTGACACATCTACAGTCACCATCTGTTTCGTCATGGACAGCAAAGCAACAAAGACACGAAGGTTGTTGAGTATGAGAATGTTATTACATCCGTCGCATGGGATGTGCTGTCGGTATTCAAGTCAGAGATAGGTAAGACGGTTCGACAAACAGGTGGTGACAGATAACCTCCGAATTTTCCATTTTACAAATCATAAATGGTTATAAGATTCAGTTTTCTGGTTAAACATAGAAACATAGAAAATAGGTGCAGGAAGATTCATTGTGATCATGGCTGATTGTCCCCAATCAATAACCCATGTCTGCCTTCTCCCCATATCCCTTGATTCCACCAGCCCCTAGAGCTCCATCTAACTCTCTCTTAAATCCATCCAGTGATTTGGCCCCCACTGCCCTCTGTGGAAGGGAATTCCACAAATTCACAACTCCCTGGGTGAAAATGTTTTTTCTTACCTCAGTCTTAAATGGCCTCCCCTTTATTCTAAGACTGTGGCCGCTGGTTCTGGACTCACCCAACATTGGGACCATTTTTCCTGCATCTAGCTTGTCCAGTCCTTTTATAATTTTGATATGTTTCTATAAGATCACCCCTCATCCTAAACTCCAGTGAATACAAGCCTAATCTTTTCAATCTTTCCTCATATGACAGTCCTGACATCCCAGGGATCAATCTCGTGAACCTACGCTGCACTGCCTCAATCACAAAGATGTCCTTCCTCAAATTAGGAGACAAAAACTGTACACAATACTCCAGATGTCTCCAAATAATTCCTTTGCGCAAGAGAAGCCAAGATTTCCATACCTATGGTTCAAAGAGGAAACTATGGCTATCCAAGTGAAAACAAAGACATCTCACAAAGGAAGGGCAGTCTGCCCAAGAACTAGAGGGGTATATTCTAATATTTGCTCGTTCGAAGAAAAATGGAGGATGCCAAATCAGGCTTGGATTTGGCTAGTCTGATCATGTGGTTAGTATAACCAGTTTTAAGATGGATATTTGCCATTCAGCAATTTAGCTGATTACAGAGGATTTAGGGCCTCAATTGATCTTGAAGATATATACCTTTCCATATCAATATGCGAGAGGCACGGATCTATCTGGAGTTTTATGGCAAGGCCAGTGTTGGAAATTTTAGGTTCTACCTAAGTGGTTGACTTCAGTCCTAGGATATTTATAAAAATTCTAAAGTTAATGCTGTCCTACGCAAGGGCTTTTATCTAAAGGGCATTTTGTCATGGAGTTTATAGACAACTTGAATTATAGTAGTGCCATTTTGGCCTACTCAACCAGGGCTTCCATTTTCGATAAGTCTGCCGAAAGAAACTCCTATATTTGCTTGAAGACTAATTCAGCCTTTCTCGTGCATCTATCATTGCATGGTTGGGGTGGAAGATTGCAACCTTCACGTGGTCCGCCCTGTTTCGACTAATGCAATCAATTTGACGTGCACAAACGGAAAATCAAATAGAACAAGTTGTCCTACAACTTTAGGCTGTGCACGCCACACGAAAGAAGATTGCATGGTTGTATGGAAAGTTTGTGAAGAGATACATGTGAGCTACTTTAAACAAAAAGTAGCAGAGGTTTGTGGTTCTTTCAGTTTGGGTTTAAAGAGAAGCGATTATAGCGCAATTGACACGGCTCTTGCTGCTTTGTCATTTTATCTAGTTCTTTAAGTGGGACAACAAATGATTGGTTATTCACCCACTGGTAACTAAGGTTATGAAAGGTGCCTTTTATATGAACACTCTAAAGCCTAGATTCAAAGTAGTGTGGAATGTGTAATCAGTATAAATTATTATGCAGATATTCATCCACTGTGTTCCTAATGTTGGAGCAGTATCTTTTAAGTTAATTATGCTTATGACAGCCGATTTCAGTACAAAGAGCACAGTCTTTACACAATCTCCACCTGGATCTCTGGGCCATATCTATGAAATGAAGGATAGTTTCTTCATAGTTATTTAATAATTTCACAAGAGATTGTTGGTACAGACTATTTCAAGATGGAAAGAGTGTAAGCAGCTAAAAGCGGGAGAGAATTCAAATAATTTCATGTCTCACTCTACAGGGGCTGGCTCGTTAGCAGCAAATAGAATGGATTTTCACCTTTGATCATCTTCTTGCAACAGCAGGAGGCTCAGATAAGCGCACTTTCAGAAGATAAAATTTCGTTGAACATGTCTGGATAGAATTCTGAACAGTGTTGCATGAGCTATTGTCTAACCCAAAGGCAATTGGGACTGTGGTCCGATTAAGGGCCATGTACGTGTATTTAAGTTAGCATCATGTTGTTAATAGCCCATGTCTTTTCTACCATTTATGGTTTATCTGTTTAAGAGTTTCACACACAGTTTGGTTTACTGCATGAAACCACAGAGCTTTGAAGGCTTCGCATAGTCTCATCACAAGACTTCGATATAAAATAGAAAGATTAAACGAGAACTTACCGTTTCAAGTTTGATCTTTATTTTATGAGAAGTTGAAGTGAGTGCCCTCCACTCCCAACCCTGAATCTCGTAAAGATCATTTGGTAAGTCAAGGGTTATTAATCTTTCTATAGTTTAAGTTCGTGCAAGTGGTCTGTGGTTTCATACAGTTGCTCTGAAGATTGACGCGTATGCGGGCTGGCGGGTTCTTCACGTAGTCCCTCACTTCAACTTCTCATAAAATAAAGATCAAACTTCAAACGGTAAGTTCTCGTTTAATCTTTCTATTAAATAGGAAAATACCTTCCTCATATGACACTGGCAGTCAGAGAGGTCATTCATTGCTTCAAGAGAACGGGGATTGGTGCTGAAGTTGGCCTTACCTTGTAAACAATAAAGAAAATAGCAGATAAAATCTGCAAGACACAAGGAATTGCAGAGAATCTTGAGTGAAACACAAAGTGCTGAAGCAACTGAACAGGTCAGGCAGCATTTCTGGAGGACATGGAGAGGCAACATTTCAGGCCATGACCCAAACAACTTTTCAAAAACTGCTGATGGAGTCCACATACAAGAAAGAGAAGAATCTCCACTAGGGTTTGAATAAATGTCCCCATAATATGAAAATAAGGAATTCCACACAAAGTACAGAGGTGAACTTAAATTACAGGTAAACTGGTATTACTTTTAGGTGAAAAAATGAAACTAAATTTCCAGGATGCCAGCACAGAATGAAAAAAAGTGAAGTTATGAGCCATGCAGTTTGAGGATTTACGTTTATTATTTCTTCCCAGCTGCCTTTGGAAAGTTGATGATGAATTATCTTCTTGAATCGCTAATACTTCTCAATCAAGCCCTGAGGATTAAGCATGACTTATTTCCACTTTCATTTTGTGGATTCAGAGATGGAAAATTAGAACAATGTTGGAACTGTAGACTCTTTAATTGACCGGGAAGAAAATGGCTGCAAGCTTCATGTTATCCTGAATGCTCCTTCTACATCTTGAGTGGTTAGAAGCCAATGACTGTGATGAGTGAGCGAGGAAGTTGCTTCTCTACAGGGAAGCTTTGAGAATATCATTCAACATTTATGTCTGCTTTCCTTGTAAACTTTTCTCAGAAGAGAGAGATTATTTTTGAAATCTGGTTTCAAGCACAAATCTGACCTGGCCTGCCTAATATGCCTGACATAACATGCACGGAAGGTACGCTTACAACACTGTAAAGAAGAAATTCCAATATTTTAACCTGGCAGGCTTAAAGGAATCACAATGAATATTTATATTGTGTGAGGCTTAGACATGGATTTTAATGCAGTAGAACTTCCAACAGAAAAGTCTCAGTCGACTTAAGTATTCATTGTGACTCCTTTACGATAAGACACGATAGAGCTTTATTCATCCCCGGTCTGCCAACAGTCATAACACACAATAAGGTACACGAAAACTTGAAATTAAAAATAAAAATAAATGCCATTTAAAAAAAAGACAAGTGATTGTTGGCTGGCTGCTGTGTGCACAGTGCCTTAACCGGAATGAACAAACAAACAAACGCAGGCTTATCCTCTGGACAGAGGATTCAAAAACTAGAGACCCCACCCCCCCCCCCACTCCCACACCGGGCCCCCCTTTGTTCTCCCACTGTCCCTCACGGCAGTCCCCCCACGCTAGGTCATCCATTCATCTTCACGGCGGGCCCCCCACGCAATTGCCAATTGCTCATCATTCGAACTGTTACAATACTTATATTAAAAATGATTAGTTAATTTAAATGAAAAGCACATTTTATGCCTCACAATGGCTGCCTCTCCAGCAGTCTGCCTGCCCCTTTCTTCTTTGTTGTTTTTTTTAGTATGTGTTTATGTTTTTAGTGTTCTTTAGCTTGTTTTATGTAGGGGGTGGGGGACGGGGTTGGAGGAAACTTTCTAATCTCTTATCTCGACGGAGATATGATTTTTTTCCATATCATATCTCGGCCTGCACTGCGGCCTAACTTCGAGGAGTTGGCGGCCTTTGCTGGAGACCGACTTCGAGAGCTCCACCGCGGGAGCCGGCATGCTTTAACATTGTGGAGTTTGTGATCCTTTTGTCAGGGATCGACCTCTGAGGTCTCCTGCGGGAGCTTCGACCACCCCGACGCGGGGGCTTCAATCGCCCCGACGCGGGGTCTTTGATCGCCCCGACGCGGGATCTTCAACCGCCTGCTGCGGGAGCTTCGACCGTCCCGACAGATGATTCGACCGCAGGAGTAAAATGTGGGAAGAAGATTGGACTTTATTGCCTTCCATCACAGTGCGGAATGTGGGGAGTCAGCTGTGGTGGATGTTTATGTTAACTTTTATGTAGTTCTGTGTCTTGTCGCCTTTTTTGGTATGGCTATATGGTAATTCGCATATCACTGTACCTTGATTGAAACCTTTAAATGGCCCGACGTGTGAAAGATGTTATAAAAAGGAAAATCTTTCCTGATATTGTTAGGGAGCGGTCGGAACAAAGCCGCTGAAGAAGGGTCTTGACCTGAAACGTCACCCATTCCTTTTATTCAGAGATGCTGTCTATCCCGCTGAGTTACACCAGCATTTTGTGTCTAACATTATTATATATCTCTCCTCTCCCCTCCCTCTCTCTCTCTCTCTCGCTCTCTCTCTCTCTCTCTCACACACCTTAACTCGCCAGAAGCTAGATTCTCCTGAGCGCAGGTGACAGGAAAGTATCACCATGACTATTCCTTGCAGTCTCAACAATAAACATCACTAAGCCAGCAGGTTGTCCATTGCTGTGTTTGGAAGGGCCAGCTTTTAAGGCACAGGAGGCTGAGAAGAATATAATAGGGTGTCCTATTTATAGGCATCGACATCAGCATCAATAAAACCAAGGGCATTTATTCTTAAACCAACATCAAAGACAGATGAATAAATCAGTCAGCCGTAATTCCTTTTGTAAAAATTGTAGATGCTTGTTGCGATTGCACAGAAAACACTAGAGAAAACAATAAGCACTAAAATGTTTTCCATCCATTTCTTAAAGGAGTTGGTTAGTTTGTTGCCTTCCTGGTCACATTCCAGATAGGACAGTAAGAGCCACTTTCATGGAGATTAATGCAAACACTGTGACCAGGTGCAATATGTGATTTATGTTCTTACAAGTAAGGTTGCCCTTATAAATAAGTTATGACCACCCCAGAGACAGTGAGATATAAATCATACTCTCAGACGAGAAAGTTATAAAACCAGCTCGGCATGCTTTACTTGCGAAACAGTGGTCAATGTTTCTAAATATTTCCTTCAATTTTTTAAATTTATTTATCAGGTGTGAGGGACACGAGCAAAATCCACATTCATTCTCAATCCCTAGCTGCCTATCAAATATAGTGCTAAACTGTCACTTGAACCACTGTAGCACATATAGTGATGGATCTCATACATAACTCTTACATGGGAAGTATGCACAATGATAATAAAGAAGGCCTTTACAAGTATACTGCACGCTTGGGCTGATGACCTTCAGGAAAACCAGACCCTACTTAGAAAACTCCTCAGAGCTGGACGAGACTGCCAAGGACGCGTGAAAATGAAGTCAATCGTGAACCTCCGTTTTTAGATTCCGGGCCTTGTGGCGGCAGAGTGGTACTGCGGTAGAGTTGCTGCCTTACAGCTCCAGGGGCCCAGATTTGATCCTGACTACAGGTGCTATCTGTACGGAGTTTGTATGTTCTTCCCATGACTACATGGGTTTTCCTGTCACCTCCAAAGACATGCAGGTTTGTAGGTTAATTGGCTTCGTAAATTGTCCCCAGTGTGTAGGATTGCGCTAGTGGGACGGGGTTGATCGCTGGTGGGCGCGGACTCCGTGGGCCGAAGAACCTGTTCCCACGCTGTATCTCTAAAGTCTCAAGTAAAGTCTTAAACTCAATCTGCACGTTCAGTTAACACTGCAATATTGGTGTAAACTAAATGAGCCTTTCGACTTAGAACAGATTTCATTTTCATCATAGTGAGTAAAGAAATGCAAATTTAAGGATTAAAAAAAAAATTAAAAAGACAATCACTATTTCCAATATACTTTTAAGAATTTGGAATTTCAGCAGAAGAAATAAACAATTATTACCTTTAGTTTGGAGATACATTGCGGAAACAGGCCCTTGGCCCACCGAATCCGCACCGACCAGCGATCCCCCACACATCAACACTATCCTACACACACTAGGGACAATTTATACATACACCAAGCCAATTAACCTGCATACCTGTATGTCTTTGGAGCGTGGGAGGAAATCGAAGATCTCGGAAAAGACCCACGTGGTTATGGGGAGAACGTACAAACTCCATTCAGGCATCACCCGTAGTCAGCATCGAACCCAAGTCTCCAGCGCTACAAACGCTGTCAGGCAGCAACTCTACCGCTGGGCCACAGTGGCCACCCGTGCGCCACCGTGGTCGCCTCTGTCTTGACTATTTTACCTGCAGAAGTCAAGGGTACGGTCACCCTCAGCTTCCCAACCTCAGGATCTTTCCAACCTGCTGCTGTTGAGCAGAGTGGTAGCTTCGCTGTTTGCTGTTCATTTCTGCTCGGAGACCTTTTAGCTAAACTCCACACTCAGAGAGAAGATATTTCAACTCCTTTTTCTTTCCGATCACAGAAGCAGGAATGCTGAGCATGCAAACTGCCTGCACTCCTGGCTTTCAGAGACGTCTCCTGCCAAGGAGTGCACAGCTGTAGGGTGTCTGTGCTCCACTTGCATAACAAATATGTTTCCTCTGTTGAGCACGACTCTTCATCAGCTTGTCCAAGTCCCGATGTATCTGAGGAGCACTGTCCCATTATGCATCATCCCGTTATGCAGTACCAACTCATTAAGTTGCAACATCTCCCTGTGGCTGTTCCACTAAGTCCACGATTGACTTCATTTTCACGAGTCCTTGGCAGTCTAGTTCAAAGTTCTCTTAACGTTGTTTTGCGTCTTTAAGAGTCTGTTGCTGAAATTGCATCCCCGTGCCAAAAATAAAATGCCATAATGAAACTGTGTGGCCCTGAAGCAGGGAAAGCCGACAACACTGTTTGAGTTCCTCACAACTAGTGATCTCTATCCTTGTGCAACTTCTGCAATTAGCAGCAGGGTGGTTCTGAACAATGAAGGAAAAATGTTCTCAGCCCGTGTCTTGGTCTTTTAACATCGGGAGAAGAATGGAAAACAGGGGAGAGACAATGACTTTGCCTTCCATCACAATGAGGAGGAGATTCACTGTGATGGATGTTTGTGTAAATTGTGTTAATTGTGTGTCTTGGTACTTTTTCTTATTGTATGACTGCAGAAACCAAATTTCGTTTGAACTTCATTTGAGGTTCAAATGACAATAAACGGTATTGTATTGTCTCTGAGGTGAAGGTCACATTGTTCAACTAATCGATACTTGGCAAAATCAAAACTCCATCCCACTATTCAGTGAAATAATCAAATGAACGGTGTGGTGATTGAACATCACAGGGCTGTAAAAAAACCTTTGCTCCAACTGGTATTCTTTATTGTTAAAGGGATTCTTTCAAGGAATGGAATAAGCACTCCAGTCATTCATTTCACATTTGCACAGGTAGAAGAACATAGAAACATGGAAAATAGGTGCAGGAGTAGGCCATTCGGCCCTTTGAGCCAGCACCGCCATTCAATATGATCTTGGCTGATCATCCAGAATCAGTACCCCGTTCCAGCTTTCTCCCCATATCCCTTGATTCCATTAGCCCTAAAAGCTATATCTAACTCTTTCTTGAATACATCCAGTGAATTGGCCTCCACTGCCTTCTGTGGCAGGTACATAGATGGGTAAGGTTTAGAGGGCTATGGGCCATAGGCAGGCAAGTGGAACTAGCTTACATTGGGTATCTTGGTTGGCATTGACAACTTGGGCCGAAGTGCCTGTTTCTGTGCTACATCACTCTACGACTCTAAGTAACCAGGCATAAAATTTCTGCTTTCATATTAAGAACCAATTATATAAAAAAATTAAAAGTAAATCAAAGTTATTCCTTGTGATGTTGCCATTGCTTCAAAATGTTTGCAGCGTAGTATGAAAGCTGAACTTACTATCCTGTTAATCAACTGATTGTAATCAAGAACATTTACATTCATCTTCTTGTATGACCTTTAGTTCGAGTCCATCATCAGTTTCAGCAATGTTAATCAACCCAAGGTCAAATACCATGACCCCTTCTGACCATGGGCTCTCTCCCTAATTAGCACGATATCTTCCATTAATAATGCATGTAATATGTTCCAATCATACATTCACAAAATATTTAGAAAGATAGACATGACAACTGTGGAATTGTCTGCATCAAATGCCTATTTTATAGTGTACTTTTAACTAACGTTGTGTCAGAAATGAGAACCAGGAACCAACTTGCACATACGTAATGGGGAGAGGTTTGGTGTGAATTGGAATATGTACTGCAGAGTTTTAGATGAGCTCCGGGTTATGGAGGATGGAAAGCAGCCAAACTATCAAGCTGGTGATAACATAGTCATACAGTCTTACAGCATGGCAACAGGCCCTTCAGCCCAATTTGCCCAGAACGGCCAACATATCGCATTACACTTGTCCCACCGGCCTGCATATGGCCCGTATCACTCTAAATCTGTCCAATCCATATACATGCCTAAATGTTTCTTTAATGTTGCGATAGTACCTGCCTCATCTACTTCCTCTGGCATCTTGTTCCACACACATACGATAAAGTAACCCCTCAGGTTCCTATTAAGTCTTTCCCTCCCCCCTCACCTTAAGGGTTCTCAATTCCCATACTCTGGGCAAGAGACTCTGTGCCTCTATCCGATCTATTCCTCTCAATATTTTAGTACAACTCTGTAAGAACACCCCTCATCCTCCTGCACTCCTAGGAATAGCGTCCTAGCCTGCATAACTTCTCTTTACAGCTCAAGACCTCAAGTCCTGGCAATATTCTTGTAAACGCGGATGAAGAGCAGTGAAGGAGACAGGAGCAGATGCATGCAATGCCACTGAGGTAGAACTAAGCAGGATTGATGTTGGAATGGATACAAACATCAACCTTATGCCCCTGTCCCACTTAGGAAACCTGAACGGAAACCTCTGGAGACTTTGCGCCCCACCCAAGGTTTCCGTGCGGTTCAGGAAGGTTCCCAGAAGTTTTTTTCAGTTTCCCGGAGGTTTTTTCAATTTTTTGAAATAATCACCGGAACATAGAAGAAGCGGAAACCACTTTTGACCATTAGGGAGACTGACAAAAACCTCCGGGAACCTCTGGGAACCGCACGGAAACCTTGGGTGGGGCACAAAGTCATCAGAGGTTTCCGTTCAGGTTTCCTAAGTGGGACAGGGGCATAAGGATCCATGTGTTAGAAGGGACTGCAGAAGTGGGTTTAAACCGAAGATAGACACAAAAAGCTGGAGTAATTGAGCGGGACAAGCAGCATCTTAGGAGAGAAGGAATGGGTGATGTTTCGGGTCGAGACCCTTCTTCAGACTGCAGTCTGAAGAAGGATTGCGACCCGAAACGTCACCCATCCCTTCTCTCCAAAGATGCTGCCTGTCCTGCTGAGTTACTCCAGCATTTTGTGTCTAACTTCAGGATCCAAATGGAAGTGAAGGTGTGAATGACTAGGTTCAGCATCAGACGGCAGCTGAGGAAGCAATTGGGAGTTGCCGGCTAGTAAAGTGGTTTCAAGGTCAGTGGCACTGTTGGGTTCAATAATTAGCTGAAGGCTTTGTTCTCATGAAGTGCTTGTTCTTTGACAAGCAGTAAGACAAAATACGAGGTGGTGGTGGGTTAAGCATTCAAGTAGTACCTGATGCGGACTTTCCAAATGACGATGATGCCAGGCCGAACTACATAGAGGGAAAAATACGAGGGAGACTACAACAGATCTTGTGGGTCATCTGCTGAGGGAGCTGGTGTTTCAGAAAAGTAAACCAAAATTGAAGACCTTAGCAGCTGAAGCGACAGCCACCATCAGTGGAGTAATGGAGCAAAATATGTGCAGGAACCTGTATTCTGAGGATTTTAAAGATATTGTATAGTGAGGGGTTTGGAAGATATATGAAAAAGCAAGGCCATATTAGGACTTGAGCACACGTGAGAAACTGAAAATGAAGTGCTGGTGGACTCGAAGCTATAGATATGATACATGGTAGCACCGAAATACAGATCTCTTAGTGTAATTCTTCATATTAAATAAAGGCTGTTACGACTCTGTTATTTAATCTCTGCTGTTTTCAAACTGGCAATTCTGTGAAGAAAAAGGAGAATAGCTCCACAAGAAAGCCAGTTTACATGTTCACAGTAGGAACCGCATTTATATTAAATAAGTGGCAGCAGCTGGTATGCAAAATAAAATCTCTGCTCAAGAAGAATATTCAGGTTGTTCCAAAGGGCTCCTTTGAAGAAAATGATTTGATCTAAAAGCTAAATTTTGTGTGCTACATACAAAACACTTTGGGGATGAACAGATAGAAGATTTAGAATTCAACAACACATCTGGTAACATTTCTGTGTCATGTTTTTAGGTTGATTTAGTTTAGTTTAGAGATACAGTGTGAAGACAGCCAGGCACTGTGGCCTACCGAGTCTGAGTCGATCAGCGATCCGTACACAACCAATGGACAATTTATAACCTTATTGAAGCCAATTGACCTACAAACCTGTACGTCTTTGGAGTGTGGCAGGAAACTGGAGCACCAGGAGAAAACCCATGTAGTCACAGGGAGAATGTACGCACTGCGCGCAGAAGGCACCCAGAGCCAGGATCAAGCCTTGGCCTCTGGCGCTGTAAGGCAGCAACTCTACCGCTGCGCCACCCTGCCGCCTACAGTGTGGCTTGTGGCCACACGGGTAGCCTTTGTGCGGCTGTCCAAAGGGGAAGAGGCAAACAGAACTGTGCTCCCCCACCCCACAGGTTGTGGTCACACTTTGAACTAGCCCTGAGGCTACTGCATGAGTCGTGCCCCTCAGTGGCTGCTCTGGCACACTGGGTGCGCGAGGTATAGAAAACTACACGTGGCAACCAGGTCACAGGTGGCGGAAAGCAACCATAGATTATCCTGATGGTCTTCTGACAACTCATGCTTCATTGATGAAGCGAGACATGGAGTTAAAGCTAGTATATACATTCAATTAATTGGAACATAATAGCCACAGAAAGTAGTTGAGGCCAGTTCATTGGCTATATTTAAGAGGGAGTTAGATGTGGCCCTTGTGGCTAAAGGGATCAGGGGGTATGGAGAGAAGGCAGGTACAGGATACTGAGTTGGATGATCAGCCATGATCATATTGAATTGACTTTGTAAATTACAGAATATAGACACAAAAAGCACGAGTAACTCAGTGGGAGAGGCAGCATCTATGGAGATAAGGTGTGGGTGACGTTTCGGGTCAGTCTGAAGAAGGGTCTCCGACCAGAAACGTTGCCCATTCCTTCTCTCCTGTGATGCTGCCTGTCCCGCTGAGTTATTCCAGCTTTTTCTGTCTATCTTTGGTTGCATTTGCAGTTCCTTCCTACACATTTGGTAAATGACAGAATGCCCATGGATGCAATGGCAGTCTAGGGACAGAGTGAGAGGCCAGATTCCCTCAGTGAGGTGCAGCAAGTTAATGGTGACAATGCAAGCCAGCTAAAGGCCTAACTGGTTGCTTTGAACAGCTTCTCGCATTCAATTCATCAGACTGATACCAATTATATCCAATTCCAACACGAAAACTGACTTTCTTTATAAATATGTTGGGTAATACGTGGGTAGAGTAGATGGTTCATTTGTGTTTTACGATTTGGGTTCAAATATTTTACAATTTTAAAGGCATCAGGCATTTCTTGGATCCAAACTGCAGTGGACCAAACCTCAAATGCTAAAGTGATGTTACAGCACTTAAGACCTGCAACGGGGGTTAAACATATGGCTTTCTGACTCAGATGTAAATGTGTCATTGCTGAGCTCCAACTAACACAGTTGATCCTGCATGCTCCATATCTGGTAGGGTTGGGTAGCTTAGCGGCACAACCAGTGGAGCTGTTATCTCACATCTCCAGCAACACAAGTTCAATCCTGATCCCAGGAGCTGTTTGCACATTTTCTGTGACTGCATGGGTTTCCCCTGGATGCTCTGGTTTCCTCCCACATCCCAATAATGTGAAGGTAAGTGTGTTGACATAAAATGCTGGAGGAACTCAGCAGGACAGGCAGCATCACTGGAGAGAAGGAATGTGTGATGTTTCGGGTCGAGACCCTTCTTCAGTTTATAGGTTAATTGGAACTGTAAATTGTCCCTTAATTTATATGTGAGTTATAGAATTAGGGGAGAATTAGGGGAGATCGTAATATGTGAATAAAACTGGATTAGTGTAGGGTTAGTGAAAATCGATAGTGCTGACTTGGTGGGATGAAGGGATTGGTTCTATGCAGCTTGTCTCCATGGCTGCAGACAATACCAACACCAATGTTGGCCAAAAGACCATTATCTATCTCTATACTCTCTATTATACTGTCTACCTCTTTGGTGACCCCTGGACTATCCTTGATCAGATCTTGCTGGCTTTACCTTGCACGAAACGTTATTCCCTTATCATGTAATGTTATTCCCTTATCATGTTTAAGCTGTAAATGGCGTGATTGTAATCATGCATTGTCCTACTGCTATCTGGATAGCACACAACAAAAGCTTTTCACTGTACCTCGGTACATCTCGCAGTAAACTAAACTGAACTGATTACCCAGTGCAAGTTCAGGCATTGTTTTGCTGAAGGTGGGAGCCATCGGCTGCTGAAAACACGAGGCGCAAACACGCCTTTTGAGTAAGTGAGTACGCACAATGTTGTCTATTGGTCACTACTTGCCTTAACCTTGTTGTTGAGACATTGACATCACACCCATTGCACAAATGAAGCAAATGCAGTCCATCCATAGCTACACTTTTCTTCCACAAGAGGCTCCAAACGCTAGCAATTGTTGCCATTAAAGATTGTAATGCTGCCAGCATATGCACAGCTTGTTTACAATTCCATTTCTTCAAATGGTGAGAAACTGAGCAAGTGGCAGTTAACACTATAATTAGCAACTATATTAGCTTCCGCTGATTTCAATATTCAAAATAATCACTTTTGAAGTTTATAAGAGACAAATGACAACTTTCAGGGGCATATTCGTGGACTTCTTATCTGGGCACTATGGACAGCATGATTATATTCATGTATAGTCTTTTCTTTGACTAGATAGCACGCAAACAAAAGCTTTTCACTGTACCTTGGTTCACATGGTAATAATAAATTAAACAAAACTAAACTAGGGTTCGGATACACTATTTGTGCTGGAAAGGCATTGAACTGATCAATAATTGCTCCGCACAGCTGACTACCTGCAGTGGAACACTACAATTTTTGAGAAGGAGAATGATGAATTGATTGAAAGATTCTGCAATAAAACGGGTCCATCGACCCACGGTGTCCACACTAACCATCAATCACCTGTTCACAATAGTTCCACTCTCGACACACGAAAGGCAATTTACAGAGGCCAATTTAACTACAAACCCGCACGTCTTTGGCATGTGGGTGGAAACCGGAGCACCCGGAGATCATTCATTTAAACAGCACAGTCACGGGTGCTTCCATTGTGTACTCACCTCTGCCTTGATTTTATTGTCTCCAAAGCACAGGTGCTGCAGGTAGGCTGCTGCATTGGACTGCACTGAAGGGAACTGATGCTGCAACATCTGGATAACCTCTGGCAACTCAGGATCCCGCCAACCAAACTCCCTGTGAACAATTTAAAAAACGTATAAAATACATTGAATGCACTTGAATTAAAATGATACTGCGTTATTCCAGACCTCATTTATGCAGCAGAACACATGCAATATTTTCTGAACAATGCACAGCCAAACTGAAGAAATGCACCCCATGTCATTCGGTGCCTTTGCTTGTATTTTAAATGCTGAAAGTAAACGTGTTGGCATTGGCATGACATATCTCACCATGCACAAATCAGACTTCATTAAAGCCATTTTACATCATATCAATGAACTGTTTCATGATTAAACCTGTCCATGAAATGTCCCCCGGAGATTTCACAATCTTGAGATTCGACAGCACAAACACACGTAAAATGGTTAGGAGTGCAATGCGAGGAATAGCACAAATGCAGATAAACACACGTCAGCCAAGGAAGTGAACAAATGAAAATGAATTAATGGCATGGTAGGTACTGGACCAAGAGGTTCAACCCCAAAATCAATTTCCTACATTCACTGAGATCACAGCTGATCACATCCTAATCCCAACAACTTCGAATAGCCCTAGTTAGCAAACCTCAGAATTGAGCAAAGATCTGCTGTGTTTTACGAGGAAGTGTGCCACTCTGCTACCCTTTGTGTAAAGGATTTAAACCTATAAGCAACTGCCCATCATCCAAAAGTAAATGCCTGTGTTAATCTAATCAACTTCTTCCAAAATTATGAAAACTTTAAACCATAAGGACCATGAAATTGAAGCAAGAGCTGGTCATTCAGCATCTCACACTTGTTCCGCCATTCAATGTCATGGCTGCTCTTCATCTCAGCATCACTTTCCTCAGCAATCCTATAAATACCTTTAATATCCAAAAAATCTGTTCATCTCCATCCTTAATATAACTCAATAATCGAGTCTTCACAGCCTTCCTGAACAGAGTTCCACAGATTCACAGCTATTAGTGTGATGAAATTCCTTACAGAAAATGCCCGAAATATGCAGCAGGATAGGATATCATTAATTTGGAAAGGGTGCTAAAAAAATGTACAAGGATGTTACTGGGTATGGAGGCTTTGAGCTACAAGGAGAGGTTGGATAGACTGGATCTCTTTCCCTTGGAGCGTAGGAGCCTGAGGGGTGACCATAGAGAGGTATATAAAATCATGAGGAGCAGAGATAAAATTGTTGGGTAAATTGAATGGATTAAAGGCCGATAAATCCCCAGGGCCAGATAGTCTGCATCCCAGAGTACTCGAGGAAGTAGCCACAGAAATAGTGGATGCATTAGTGATCATTTTTCAAAACTCCTTAGATTCTGGAGTAGTTCCCGAGGATTGGAGGGTAGCTAATGTAACACCACTTTTTTAAAAAGGAGGGAGAGAGAAAAGGGGGAATTACAGACCAGTTAGTCTAACATCGGTAGTGGGGAAACTGCTAGAGTCAGTTATTAAAGATGGGATAGCAGTACATTTGGAAAGTGGTGAAATCATTAGACAAAGTCAGCATGGATTTACGAAAGGTAAATCATGTCTGATGAATCTTATAGAATTTTTCGAGGATGTAACTAGCAGAGTGGATAAGGGAGAACCAGTGGATGTGTTACATCTAGACTTTCAGAAGGCTTTTGACAAGGTCCCACATAAGAGATTAGTATACAAACTTAAAGCACACGGTATTGGGGGTTCAGTATTGATGTGGATAGAGAACTGGCTGGCAGACAGGAAGCAAAGGGTATGAGTAAACGGGTCCTTTTCAGAATGGCAGGCAGTGACTAGTGGGGTACCGCAAGGCTCAGTGCTGGGACCCCAGCTATTTACAATATATATTAATGATTTGGACGAGGGAATTGAATGCAACATCTCCAAGTTTGCGGATGACACTAAGCTGGGGGGCAGTGTTAGGTGTGAGGAGGATGCTAGGAGGCTGCAAGGCGACTTGGATAGGAAGGGTGAGTGGGCAAATGCATGGCAGATGCAGTATAATGTGGATAAATGTGAGGTTATCCACTTTGGTGGCAAAAACATGAGGGTAGACTATTAGTTTTAAAGAAGGAACTGCAGATGCTGGAGAATCGAGGGTACACAAAAAGCTGGAGAAACTCAGCGGGTGCAGCAGCATCTAAGGAGCGAAGGAGATAGGCGACGTTTCGGGTCGAGACCCTTCTTCAGACTGGTCAGGGATCAGGGAAACGAGAGATATAGACGGTGATGTGGAGAGATAAGGAACAATGAGTGAAAGATATGCAAAAAAGTATCGGTGATAAAGGGAACAAGCCATTGTAAGCTGTTTGTGGTGTGAAAATGAGAAGCTGGTGCGACTGGGGTGGGGGAGGGAGATGGAGATAGAGGGAATGCCAGGGCCCGAGGTCTGAGGGAGAGGTGGGAAGGGGAGGAGACAGCAAGGGTTAACAGAATTGAGAAAATTCAATATTCAAGCCCAAAGGATGCAGACTCCCCAAGCGGAATATGAGGTGCTGTTCCTCCAGCTTGCGGTGTTGCTCACTCTGGCCGTGGAGGAGGCCCAGGACCGAGAGGTCGGATGTGGAATGGGAGGGGGAGTTGAAGTGCTGAGCCACCGGGAGGTCGGGTTGGTTATTGCGGACCGAGCGGAGGTGTTCGGCGAAGCGATCGCCAAGCCTCCGCTTGGTTTCACCGATATAGATCATCTGGCATCTGGAGCAGCGGATGCAGTAGATGAGGTTGGAGGAGGTGCAGGTGAACCTCTGTCGGACCTGGAAGGACTGCTTGGGTCCCTGAAAGGAGTGGAGGGGGGAGGTGAAGGGACAAGTGTTGCATTTCTTGCGGTTGCAAGGGAAAGTGCCCGGGGAAGGGGTAGAGTGGGAGGGGAGGGAAGAATGGACAAGGGAGTTGCGGAGGGAGCGGTCTTTGCGGAAGGCAGACAGGGGGGGAGATGGGAAGATGTGGCAGGTGGAGGGGTCACGTTGGAGGTGGCGAAACTGGCGGAGGACTATATGTTGTATTTGCCGGCTGGTGGGGTGAAAGGTGAGGACCAGGGGGACTCTGCCCTGTTTGCGAGTGGGGGAATGGGGAGCGAGGGCAGTGTTGCGGGGTATGGAGGAGACCCTGGTGCGAGCCTCATCAATAGTGGGGGAGGGGAATCCCCGTTCTCTGAAGAATGAGGCCATTTGTGATGACCTGGTGTGGAACACCTCATCCTGGGAGCAGATGCGGCGTAGACGGAGGAATTGGGAATAGGGGATGGAGTCCTTACAAGAAGCAGGGTGGGAGGAAGAGTAGTCCAGGTAGTTGTGGGAGTCAGTAGGTTTGTATCTCTCCACATCACCATCTATATCTCTCGTTTCCCTGATCCCTGACCAGTCTGAAGAAGGGTCTCGACCCGAAACGTCGCCTATCTCCTTCGCTCCTTAGATGCTGCTGCACCCGCTGAGTTTCTCCAGCTTTTTGTGTACCCAGGGTAGACTATTATCTGAATGGTGGCAAATTAGGAAAAGGGGAGATGCAACGAGACCTGGGTGTCATGGTACACCAATCATTGAAAGTAGGCATGCAGGTGCAGCAGGCAGTGAAGAAAGCAAATGGTATGTTAGCATTCATAGCGAGAGGATTTGAGTATAGGAGCAGGGAGGTTCTACTGCAGTTATACAGGGTTTTGGTGAGACCACACCTGGAGTATTGCGTACAGTTTTGGTCTCCAAATCTGAGAAAAGACATTCTTGCCATGGAGGGGGTACAGAGAAGGTTCACCAGACTGATTCCTGGGATGGCAGGACTTTCATATGAGGAAAGACTTTGCTTGTACTCACTAGAATTTAGAAGACTGAGGGGGAATCTTATAGAAACGTACAAAATTCTTAAGGGGTTGGATTGGCTAGATGCAGGAAGATTGTTCCCGATGTTGAGGAGGACCAGAACAAGGGGTCACAGTCTAAGGATAAGGGTGAATTCCTTTAGGACCGAGATGAGGAAAAGATTTTTCACACAGAGAGTGGTGAGTCTCTGGAATTCTCTGCCACAGAAGGTAGTTGAGGCCAGTTCATTGGCTATATTTAAGAGGGAGTTAGATGTGGCCCTTGTGGCTAAAGGGATCAGGGGGTATGGAGAGAAGGCAGGTACGGGATACTGAGTTGGATGATCAGCCATGATCATATTGAATGGCGGTGCAGGCTCGAAGGGCCGAATGGCCCACTCCTGCACCTATTTTCTATGTTTCTATGTTTCTAAAATGAATAGCCTACAGGCAAGTCTTTTCCCCAGGGTATGGAAGTCTAAAACTAATGGGTGTTATTAAGGTGAGAAAACAAATATTTAAAATGGACCCGAGGGACACTTTTTCACAAAAGGATTGTGTCTACATGGAACGAGCTGCCAGAGGGAGTGGTAGAGGCAGATACACTTTTGATATTTAAAAAAAAACCCACCCAGACAGATACAAGGAGAGGAAAAGTTCAGAGGGATACGGGCCAGAGACAGGCGAGTGGGACTAGTTCAGTTCGGCAACTTGGTCGCAAGACCAAGTTGAGGTGAAGTGCCTGTTTGAAGGGAAAGAAAGTTAACCTTTCAGGTCAAAGACCCTTCATCAAAATCAGTTTCGGACCTGAAATGTTGGTTCGGTTTATCTTTGCACTGATAAATTGATCTGTCGTGTTTTTCTGGCATTTTCTGCATTCGCTTCGTTTTCCAGCATCTGCAATTTTTTTTAGACTTTCATCTATTTAGAATAAATTTCTTCTTATCTTTGTCCGAAGGTGCAACTCCTTATTCTGAACCTGTGGTAACTGTTTCTGGACATCTCAGCCAGAGGAAACAGCATACTTGCTTTGACCTAGTCAAGGCCCTTATGAATTTCATATGCAGTAATGACATCACTTCTTATTCTTCTAAGCACATGCGAGTATAGGCACAGTCTATTTAATCTGTCCTCATGTGACAGCCTTTCCCGCCTCATGAATCAGTTTGGTGAATTTTTATGGTATTCTGCCTTTCCACATTTATAACCATATAACCATATAACAATTACAGCACGGAAACAGGCCCTCTCGGCCCTTCCAGTCCGTACCGACCATTTGTTTGGTCGTACCTAGTCCCATGTACCTGCACTCAGACCATACCCCTCCATTCCCTTCACGTCCATATACCTATCCACTTTACTTTTAAATGTTAAAATCGATCCTGCCTCCACCACTTCTGCTGGAAGCTCATTCCACACAGCCACCACCCTCTGAGTAAAGAAGTTCCCCCTCACGTTACCCCTGAACTTCTGTCCCTTAATTCTCATGTCATGCCCTCTTGTTTGAATCTTCCCTACCCTCAATGGGAAAAGCTTATCCACGTCAATTCTGTCTATCCCTTTCATCATTTTAAAGACCTCAATCAAGTCCCCCCTTAACCTTCTGCGCTCCAAAGAATAAAGACCTAACTTGTTCAACCTTTCTCTGTAACATAGTTGCTGGAACCCTGGCAACATTCTGGTTAGTCTCCACTGTACTCTCTCTATTTTGTTGACATCCTTCCTATAATTAGGCGACCAAAATTGTACACCATACTCCAGAATTGGTCTTACCAATGCCTTGTACAATTTTAACATTACTTCCCTACTCCTATATTCAATGCTCTGATTTATAAAGGCCAGCACACCAAAGGCTTTCTTTACCACCCTATCTACATGCGATTCCACCTTCAGGGAACTATGCACAGTTATTCCTAGATCCCTCTGTTCCACAGCATTCCTCAATTCCCTACCATTTACCATGTACGTCCTATTTTGATTTGTCCTGCCAAGATGTAGCACTTCACACTTATCAGCATTAAACTCCATCTGCCATCTTTCAGCCCACTTTTCCAAATGGCCCAAATCTCTCTGTAGACTTTGAGAATCTACTTCATTATCCACAACACCACCTATCTTAGTATCATCTGCATACTTACTTATCCAATTTTCCACCCCATCATCCAGATCATTGATGTACATGACAAACAACAGTGGACCCAACACAGATCCCTGAGGCACCCCACTGGTCACCGGCTTCCAACCTGACAAACAGCCATCCACCATTACTCTCTGACATCTCCCATTCAGCCACTGTTGAATCCATCTTGCTACTCCGCCATTTACACCCAAAGATTGAACCTTCTGAACCAACCTTCCATGGGGAACCTTGTCAAAGGCCTTACTGAAATCCATATAGACAACATCCACTGCTTTACCCTCATCAATTTTCCTAGTTACCGCTTCAAAAAATTCAAGAAGGTTTGTCAAACATGACCTTCCAGGCACAAATCCATGTTGACTGTTCCTGATCAGACCCTGTTTATCCAGATGCTTATATATATTATCTCTAAGTATCCTTTCCATTAATTTTCCCACCACTGACGTCAAACTAATAGGTCTATAATTGCTAGGTTTATACTTTGAACCCTTTTTAAACAATGGAACAACATGCGCAGTACGCCAATCCTCCGGCACTGTTCCCGTTTCTAATGACATTTGAAATATTTCTGTCATAGCTCCTGCTATTTCTACACTAACTTCCCTCAATGTCCTAGGGAATATCCTGTCAGGACCTGGAGACTTATCCACTTTTATATTTTTCAAAAGTGTCAGTACTTACTCCTCTTTGAATCTCATAGTTTCCATAGCTTCTCCAATTTTTGCCCTTACCTCACAGAGTTCAATATCCTTCTCCTTGGTGAATACCGAAGAAAATAAATTGTTGAATTTCTCCCCCATCTCTTTTGGCTCTGCAGATAGCTGTCCATTCTGGTTCTCTAATGGTCCAATTTTATCCCTCGTTATCCTTTTGCTATTAATATAGCTGTAGAAACCCTTTGGATTTACTTTCACCTTTCTTGCCAAAGCAACCTCATATCTTCTTTTAGCCTTCCTAATTTCTTTCTTAAGATTCTTTTTACATTCTTTATACTCCTCTAACACCTCATTTACTCCATGCCTCCTATAATTATTGTAGATATCTCTCTTTTTTCGAAACAAGTGTCCAATTTCCCTTGAAAACCATGGCTCTTTCCAATTTTTACTATTTCCTTTCAACCTAACAGGGACATAAAGATTCTGTACTCTTACAATTTCCCCTTTAAATGTCCTCCATTTCTCTTCTACATCCTTCCCATGAAACAAAGTGTCCCAATTCACTCCTTTAAAATCCTTACGCATTCCCTCAAAGTTAGCCTTTCTCCAATCAAAAATCTCCACCCTAGGTCCAGTTCTGACTCTCTCCATAATTTATATTATACATTTCTCTTGAGGCAGTGAGAATGGACTTGACCACAATTTTCCATGTGTGGTCTCACTAGTGGCCTATATAACTGCAGTAAGAAACATAGAATCATAGAAAATAGGTGCAGGAGTAGGCCATTTGGCCCTTCGAGCCAACACCGCCATTCAATATGATCATCCTAAATCTGTACCCCATTCCTGCTTTCTCCCCAAATCCCATGATTCCGTTAGCCCAAAGAGTTATATCTAACTCTCTCTTGAACACATCCAGATTCACAACTCTGTGGGTGAAAAAGTTTTTCCTCATCGCAGTCCTAAATGGCCTAACCTTTATTCTTAAACTGTGACCCCTGGTTCTGGACTCCCTCAACATTGGAAAAAAAAATTCTACATCTAGCCTGTCCAATCCCTTAAGAATCTTCAAGATATCTTCAGTCCTCTTAGAATAAAGATCAACATACAGTTCTCATTCTAAGTGTTTTCTGTACCTGCACTTTTATAATCAGTAACAGTGTGCAAGAATTTCCAAATCCCTCTGAATACGAACACCTCCCAATATCACTATTTAAGAAAAATATTTTTTTTCCTGCTGAATTGGACAATTTTCAATGGAATTCCACCTGCCACATTTTCTCCCATTCACGTAACCTCAGCCATCAAATTTTCAAGAAGTGTCAATCTATTTTATATGTTAGTTCCTCAAAATGCTCCCTTTCAACCTCTGGTAAAATTTTGATGAATTTCCCTATGCCAAAAAAAACGTGCCAAGATACGGTTTGTCTTAACTAATAAAGAGTGCTCCAGATTATGCCTGAACCTACAAACTGAAGAGATTTTAATGATGTTCCTCCCTTTATATTTTAATCCTCTTGACATAAAGGCTACCATTCTATTTGTGAAGGAAGGAACTGCAGATGCTAGTTTACATCAAGGATAGACACAAAATGCTGGGGTAACTCAGTGGGTCAGGCAGCATCTCTGGAAAAAAGGAATAGGTGACGTTTCGGGTCAAGACCCTTCTTCAGACTCCATTTGTGATTTTGATTTTGTTTTGTACCTGCCTGATATATTTTAGTGATATTCTATCTTTTGAAGTACACACTGAGATCCAGTATTTTAGTTCATTTATTTCATTAAAATGGTGATAGCGTTTGCAATTATATTTGTTAAATGTTTCTGAATGCTTTGGGCATTTGACGCACTTTAACAATGTTAATAGTTGCCAACAGTTCTAGGTGGAGATTTGCCATGTGTTGTCGGAGCAGCTTGCTCTGATTTGCTCGGTTCTGTCTACTGATGTCCTATCTCCACTCAGGGCCTCACCACTTTGCCTCGGATAGTTTAATCCATTCCGAATAGAAGGAATTAATGTAGGGCAATGTGAAATGCAAGAGGCAAGGCCCAATGGCCATGAGAGAGACCTGAAAGTCCAGTGTAACTAGGTTACATTAAATTACTTTTGAGATACAGTGTGGAAACAGGCCCTTCGACCCACCGAGTTTGTGCCGATCATTCCATGCACTAACACTATCCTACACACGAGGAAACATTTACAATTTTACTGAAGGCGATTAACCTAGAAACATGTACATGTTTGGTGTGTGGGATAAAACCGGAACACCTGGAGAAAACCCATGCATTCACAGGGAGAAGGTACAAACTCCTGACAGACAGCCCCTGAAGTCAGGATCAAACCCAGTTCTCTGGCACTGTAATGGGCCTGTTCCACTTAGGCTATTTTTAGGCGACTGCTGGCGACTGTCATAGTCGTAGCAGGTCGCCGAAAAATCGGCGACTGGACCCCCTTTTGACGTAAAATTTGAAATAGATTCATACTTTAACAACAAAAAAACCCCAAAGTCAGCACCAGCGACAGCCTACGTCATCCTGGCGACAACCTACGACAGCACCTACGTCAGGAGAAGTCAAGCTACGCTCATTGGTGTCAAGCCAAATGTCGCCGACCGTCACTGAAAAGATTTGAACATTTCAAAATCCAGCAGCGACCAGAAAAACACTACGATTCTTTAAGGGCCTGTCCCACCAGCATGCGATTGCATGCGTCTAGCGCGACCAAACGTGGTCGCTTGAGGCGTACAGCATTGCTGGGCCAGTCCCAATTCGAACCGCGGAGGCGTATGGAGTTGTGTGGGGCTGGTCCTGACATCATACTCACCAATCAGCTGGGCAGGCGGCGGGCTGACTGAATTTGGACGTTGCACAGCGTCGGGCGATGACCTCATCATGCAACGGCACGCCGGGTGGTGACGTCATCTCGCAATGCCTCATTCTAGGCGTACGCCGCCAATGATGTCAAGACTCTGTGTACGACACCGAGACGCAGTGTATGACGTCGAGACGCTGCATATGCCCGTCGAGACACTGCGTACGCCCTCAGTGCGCCTGCGGGCCGACAGGCCGTTGGTGCGCGGGATTTTCGGACAGTGCCAGTTTTTCGGAGTCCCGCGCGATGTCGGGACCAGCCCCGCACAACTCCATACGCCTCTAGCGACCACGTTTGGTCGCGCTAGATGCATGCAATCGCATGCTGGTGGGACAGGCCCTTTAGGCAACTGCGGAGACTAATCACAGCCACACAGGCGACACCCCGGCGACCATGTGGCGACAACCTAGTCACCTGTAGTCGCCTAAAAAATCGCCTAAGTGGGACAGAGGCGTAAGGCAGCAGCTCTACCACTGCGCCACTGTGCCACTGTAATTAAAACTTATTCAAGAAGCTGAGTGAAATCATCAGTAATTGATTGGGTAGAGTTAGACCAAAGGTGGCAGAGACCAAACATGAAAACAGAACTGAGTGGGAGAGAGTCAACAACCCTGAAAACCATCCTGTTTAACTTAGAAGATTAACCACCAGCAACAGTGTGCAGAAGACTTTGCAGACTGCACACAACTAAATAAATCTGTACGTTTCATAATCCTGCTTTACGTTTTTCACATTTGTTTCAACATCTTCAAAACTCAGCTGTCACATTTTTAAATGGGTTCAAAGTTTTTTATTTATATTTAAAATATATAAATAAATAACATATCACATTTTCAATAATAATCATAATAATCTTGTAAACATTATGAAGCAGCTAACAAGCCACTTAAATCAATCAATATTTTATAAAGCAGCACATTATAACTGTTCTTCTCAAAAACGAACCACACCAGAATTTAAACGCCATTTTTAACAATAGCAGGACATCCAGAGCACATTACAATTATTCAAATACTTTTTCACGTCTATCAGTCGCCGTTGTAAAACAGGTGAGACCAGATACCCACACACAGCAGCAAGAAAATACTCATATACTGGTCATTGTTAATAATGTTAGTAAGTAGTTCAGTACTGGGGCCTTTTACATTCATTTGACAAGATTTTGGTTAAACAGCTCACCAAATGATGTCACCTCCAAAGGTACTCTGATATAATGCTCCTGTAAATGACGTGCTTCATACTCTGGGGTTTCAATGCCCCAGCTCCTGATTCATGGATGGAGTGCCTGTTTTATCCTAACCCATTTAATAAAACAAAAGACTGATGACTAAAAGAGCCAGACACAGGAAACAAACTATCAAAGCTCATTGTTTGTAGTTTCATGTACTTTTTAGATCTTCAAGATCATACAGAATCTGGGTAATTATATCATCAGCACATCAATGAAAATCTCAACAACCGTTGAGGATGTAGAGGGATCGGTTACCCAATTAAAGAATTATTGTAATAACAAATACCGAGCAAATGCATCCAGGGAACAGATAATACAATATGGGAATGTAAACAATGTTTGTCAATTCTAAGTGAATGTAATTCAAAAGGTTTCAATATATGACCGTTCGCCTCCAGTTGCATCTAGAAAATATTGAGCATCTTTTCAATTAATAATCAAAAGTTGTCAATTAAAATCAAAGATTCATACAATATTTAATTAATGCGATAATGATTTGTTTTTTGGTCCTTCAGGTTATTTGTAGCAGTCTCGAGAATACTAATTTTTGGACATTTTTGGAAGTTGGGGGTCTTGGAGTAGAGCTGCAACTAAGCGAGATAGATCATGGAAGAGAGCAGAATTAGTCGAGCGCATAACAACTATCGTGATGGGCATGGATCATTAGCCAGAATCAATCAACACAGTCCTGTGGTGTTAAGGCAAGCATCTGCAATTAATTCCAAAGCTCACATTGCACCCCAATTCAATCCATACAAGGACCAAGAAGCAGCACTTTGGGACTGCACACAAATTCAGGCACCAACAGATATTCACCAAATGTCATATTTCAGCAATTATATGATGATATAGAACAGCATATCACATGCTAATTAGTGCATTATGTTAAGGCAACAATGCATAACTTAAAAGGCTGCGATAGCAGTGGCAAGGAAGTTACTATGGTGAAGTAAGTATTAGATGCAGGTCCAGTATGCTTCACTGAATTAAATACGAGGCCAATTGCATAAACATGACTTTATGGATGCAGAAGCAAATGGCTATTATTAATAATCACCTGCCTGCATATAGCTGACTGTTCCGATTCCCTTGGTCTTTTATTTCAACAAAACATGATTACTTGATTGCTATCTTTTAGGATATAACAATAAACACGCAAACTGTTTATCCTCATCTTACTTGTTTATGTACAACCAGTCCTATATTACATTACGGCGTCACGGTGGCGTAGCGGGAGAGTTGCTGCCTTACAGCACCAGAGACCTGGGATCGAACCTGACTATGGGTGCTGCCGGTACAGAGTTTGTACGTTCTCCCCGTGACCCATGTGGGTTTTCTCCGGGTGCTCCGGTTTCCTCCCACAATAGACAATCGCCGATAGACAATAGGTGCAGGAGCAGGCCATAGGAGATTCGAAAATTGGTTGGCAGACAGGAATTTGTCACTCACCCAACCTGTCCAAGTCACCCTGTGTTCTCATAGCATCCTCCTCACGTTTCACACTGCCACCCAGCTTTGTGTCATCTGTAAATTTGCTAATGTTACTTTGAATCCCTTCATCCAAATCATTGATGTGCATTGTAAATAGCTGCGGTACCCCACTAGTGACTGCCTGCCAATCTGAAAGGGACCCGTTAATCCCTACTCTTTGTTTCCTGTCTGCCAACCAATTTCCTATCCACGTCAGCACGCTATGCCCAATACCATGTGCCATAATTTTGCCCACTAATCTCCTATGTGGGACCTTATCAAATGCTTTCTGAAAGTCCAGGTACACTACATCCACTGGCTCTCCCTTGTCCATTTTCCTTGTTATATCCTCAAAGATGTAAGTCAAGCATGATTTCCCCACTATAAAGACGTACAGGTTTGTAGGTTAATTGGCCTCTGCAAATTGTCCCTAGTGTGAAGAATAGTGCTAGTGTGCGGGGATCGCTGGTCAGTGTGGACTCGGTGGGCCGAAGGCCCCATTTCCGCGCTGTATCTCTAAACTAAACTAAACTAAATTACAGGCACCATTCAATTCTTTCATTTGATATGGATCCCTCACATTTCAGTATGTAAAGTGCAAGAAAAAAGGGGAAAATAAATAACTTTGTTATCAGCATCAAAGCTATAATTCTTGAGCAAGGCTTTCGAAGAAAATTTGGATAGTATTCACCCAATTCTAAAGGACATATCACAAATCAAATTGGTGGCAACTTTGCTGTTATCATTAAGACTGACCAGAAAGTAGATTAAACGGTTCAGGGAGAAGACAGGACACATGCTGCTGGACTGCTTTCCAAGGCTGTGGTTTACAAAAAAAAAATTTGTTTGCCGCCACCCACAATGTGCATCTGCCAAATGTCCTGTCTGATTTATTAGCCTGTTACTGATTTCAAATAAGAAAATGGCCGATATTCCACTCTTCCCAGGCCAGATGCCTTGCACAAACACAAAATGTGAGTTGTTTAATCATAGAAACAGACCACTTGGACCACCAAAATTCATATAATTGCTTATATTTCTCACAAGTCTCTTCCCATGCTCTTTTTCATTTCATTAATTCATTAACATGTGGTTCTTAATGCCCATTTTGAACTTCCTAACATAAATGCATTCATGCTTTTTATTGCAACAACTTCCAGTGGATGAAAAGTTCACTTTCTAAACAATTTCTGAATGATTAGGTTGCTTATGAGTTTTTGATTGTATCAATTATTTACTCAGTAATAATTCTGATATCTTCTCCACATCCACCCAATTCTTCTTCAACCAAAGTGATACAGTCTAAAGTCATAAAGCCATTTTAATAGATGCAACAACATGCATTTTGCAGTTACTACCTTGTAATCAAAATAATTTGAACAGATTCTTACGCAAAAGACACATTGCCAGCCAAGGTTCAGTAATGGCATTCTTAGAGATCATGCTTGACTAATCTTCTGGAATTTTTTGAGGATGTGACAAGTAAAATGAATGAAGGGAAGCCAGTGGATGTAGTGTATCTAGACTTTCAGAAAGCCTTTGATAAGGTCCCGCACAGGAAACTGGTGACATAAATTAGAGCACATGGTATTGGGGGTAGGGTGTTGACATGGATAGAAAATTAGTTGGCATTCAGGAAGCAAAGAGTAGGTGTGAACGGGTCCTTTTCAGAATGGCAGGCAATGGCGAGTGGAGTGCCGCAAGGCTCGGTGTTGGGGCCGCAACTGTTTACCATATATATTAATGATTTGGAAGAGGGAATTAGGAGCAACACTAGCAAGTTTGCGGATGACAAAAAAACCTGGATGGCAGTGTGAACTGTGAAGAGGATGTTAGGAGGTTGCAGGGTGACCTGGACAGGTTGAGTGAGTGGGCAGATACGTGGCAGATGCAGTATAATATAGATAAATGTGAGGTTATCCACTTTGGCGGCAAAAATAAGGGGGCAGATTATTATCTCAATAGTGTTAGGTTAGGCAAGGGGGAGGTGCAGCAAGACCTGGGCGTCCTTGTACACCAGTCACTGAAAGTTGGCTTACAGGTACAGCAGGCAGTGAAGAAAGCTAATGGAATGTTGGTCTTCATAACAAGAGGATTTCAGTATAGGTGTAAAGAGGTTCTTCTGAAGTTGTATAGGGCTCTGGTGAGACCACGTCTGGAGTATTGTGTCCAGTTTTGGTCTCCGAATTTGAGGAAGGACATCCTTATGATTGAGGCAGTGCAGCGTAGGTTCACGAGATTGATCCCTGGGATGGCGAGACTGTCATCTGAGGAAAGATTGAAAAGTCTAGGCTTGTATTCACTGGAGTTTAGAAGGATGAGGGGATATCTTATAGAAACATATAAAATTATAACAGGACTGGACAAGCTAGATGCAGGAAAAAAATTCCCAATGTTGGGCGAGTCCAGAACCAGGGGCCACAGTCTTGGAATAAAGGGGAAGCCACTTAAGACTGAAGGTAAGAAAAAATGTTTTCACCCAGAGAGTTGTGAATCTGAGGAAAATTCCCTGCCACAGAGGGCAGTGGAGGCCAAGTCACTGGATGGATTTAAAAGAGAGTTGGATAGAGCTCTAGGGGCTAGTGAAATCAAGGGATATGGGGAGAAGGCAGGCACGGGTTATTGATTGGGGATGATCAGCCATGATCACAGTGAATGGCGGTGCTGGCTCGAAGGGCCGAATGGCCTCCTCCTGCACCTATTTTCTATGTTTCTATGTATCTATTATTACCAAACGTCAAATGATTGTCCCATTGCAGGGCTTTCAACACAAAATCTAAGTGGCCATTCTCAGTAAGGTACCAAAACTGTGCTCCACGATCAGCAGGGGATCTTACACTCTTTTCTGGAAGTGTTAAACCAAGACCATATCTCCCCTCTTCAAAAATTCATTGAGCTCTATCACAACAAAGAGTAACCCCCAGTCACTGAACCTAGACTTGGTAAAGTCACTCCCATCCGATTCAGCCTTGTAAAGTCCTTCCCCACCAATCCCAGTGCCCTATCCCATATTTATAGTTAAACCCAATCAAACATATGACTGATTGCTAATTCATCACACTTTGCTGTAAGGAAATGACTGCTTCATGTTCAATATTTCAACAAGGACATCACTTCATTAAAATGCTTCATCGGCTGCAATATACTTTGCAATGTCAGATGTTATTGAAGATGCTGGGCAAATACATTCATAATTTTACTTTATGTGAGCGGTTTAAATTGTGGTCACAACAGAACACGAATAGCCCTTTCACTAATTCAAGGCAAAAAGTTATAGGAATAGAAACATAGACAATAGGTGCAGGAGTAGGTCATTCGGCCCTTCGAGTCAGCACCGCCATTCAATATGATCATGGCTGGTCATCCAGAATCAGTACCCTGTTCCTGCTTTTTCCACATATCCCTTGATTCCGTTAGCCCTAAGGGCTATATCTAACTCTCTCTTGAATTATTCTAGTGAATTGAACTCCGCTGCCTTCCGTGGCAGAGAATACCACAGATTCACAACTTTCAGGGTGAAATGTTTTTTCTCATTTCAGCCCTAAATGCTTACCACTTATTCTTAAACTGTGACCCCTGGTTCTGGACTTCCCCCAACATTGGGAACATTTTTGCTGCAAATAGCCTGTCCAATCCCTTAAGAATTGTGTATGTTTCCATAAGACCCCCTCTCATCCTAAAGCCCAGTCGATCCAATCTTTCATCATATGTCAGTCCCGCCATCCCGGGAATTAACCTGGTGAACCTACGCTGTACTCCCTGAATAGCAATAATGTCCTTCCTCAAATTAGGAAACTAAAACTGCACACAATACTTCAGGTGCGGTCTCATCAGGGCCCTGCACAACTGCAGTAGAACCTCCTATACTCAAATCCTTACGCTATGAAGGCCAACATGCAATTTGCTTTCTTCACTGCCTGCTGTACCTGCATGCTTACTTTTACAATTCTAGGTTTCTCCCAGTCCTTGGTTTGCTGCTGCCTCTGGCCAATTTATATGCCTCTTCCTTGGATTTAACACTATCCCTAATTTCTCTCATTAGCCACGGTTGAGTCGCCATCGCTATTTTATTTTTACGCCAGACAGGGATGAAAAATAGTCGTAATTCATCCATGCAACCTTTAAATTGTTGCCATTGCTTATCCACCGTCAATTCTTTAAGTATAATTTGCCAGTCTATCCTAGACAATTCCCATCTCACCATCTCATACCATCAAAGTTACCTTTCTTTACGTTCAGGTGCCTTGTCTCTGAATTAACAGTGTCACTCTCCATCTTAATGCAGAATTCTACCATATTATGGTCACTGGTGCCCAAGGGGCTCTACACAACAAGATTGCTAACTAATCCTTCCTCAGTACACAATTCCCAGTCTAGGATGGCCTGCCTTCCAGTTTGTCCCTCTATTTATTGGCTTAGAAAGCCATTCCGTATAGACTCCCGGAAATCCTCCTCCTCAGTGTTGTTACCAATTTGGTTGGCCCAATCTATATTTAGATTAAAGTCACCCATGATAACTGCTGTACCTTTAGAAACATAGAAAATAGGCACATGTGGAGGCCATTCAGCCCTTCGAGTCAGCACCACCATTCATTGTAACTCATCAGTATCCCATGCCTGAAAATCCCTTAATTCCGCTAGCCCCAAGAGCTCTAACTCTCTTTTAAATCCATCCAGTGAATTGCCTTCTGTGGCAGAGAATTCCACAAATCCACAATTCTCTATGTGAATTTTTTTTTTTCTCACCTCAGTTTTCAATGGCCTCCCCTTTATTCTTAGACTGTGGCCCCTGGTTCTGGACTCGCCCAACATTGGGAACATTTTACCTGCATCTAGCTTGTGCAGTCCTTTTATGATTCTATACATTTCTATAAGATATCCTCTCATCCTTCTAAATTCCAGTGAATACAAGCCCAGTCTTTCCAATCTTTCCTCACATGACAGTCCCGCCATCCCGGGGATTAATCTCGTGAACCTACGCTGCACTGCCTCAATAGCAAGGATGTCCTTCCTCAAATTAGGAGACCAAAACTACACACAATACTCCAAATGTGGTCTCACCAGGGCCCTGTACAACTGCAGAAAGAGCTCTTTACTCCTATACTCAAATCCTCTCGTTATAAAGGCCACCACACCATTAGCTTTCTTCACTGCCTGCTGTACCTGCATGTTTACTTTCAGTGACTGGTGTACAAGCACACCCAGGTCTCATTGCACTTCTTTTTTCCTAATCTGACACCATTGAGATAAAATCTGCCTCCTTTATTTTGCCGCCAAAGTTGATAACATCTCATTTATCTACATTATACTGCATCTGCCCACTCACTCAACCTGTCTAAGTCACCCTGTAACCTCCTAGCATCCTCTTCGTAGTTCACACTCCCACCCAGCTTTGTGTCATCTGCAAATTTGCTAGCGTTACTTGTAATGCCATCATCTAAATCATTAATATATATTGTAAGTAGTTGTGGCCCCAGCACCGAGCCTTGTGGCCCCCACTTGTCACTGACTGCCATTCTGATAGGGACCCTCATTGTTTCCTGTCTGCCAACCAATTCTCTATCCATGTCAATACCTACCCCCAATACCATGTGCTCTAATTTTGTCCACTAATCTCCTGTGTGGGACCTTATCAGAGGCTTTCTGAAAGTCCAGATACACGACTTCCACTGGCTCTCCTTCATCCATTTTACTTGTCACAGCCTCAAAAGATTCCAGAAGATTAGTCAAGCAGGATTTCCCCTTCATAAATCCATGCTGTCTTGGACCAATCCTTTTACTGCTATCCAAATGCGCCAATATTACTTCTTTAATAATTGACTCCAGCATCTTCCCCACCACCGATGTCAGGCTAACTGATCTATAATCAGCCGTGATTACAATGAATGGCGGTGCTGGCTCCAAGGGCCGAATGGCCTCCTCTTGCACCTATTTTCTATGTTTCTACATTTCTATGTTTCTATAATTCCTCTCATTCCTTTCTTGAAAAGTGGGATACATTAGCTACCCTCCAATCCACAGGAACTGATCCTGAATCTATAGAACATTAGAAAATGATCACCAATACGTCCACAATTTCTAGACCAACCTCCTTGAGTACCCTGGGATGCAGACCATTAGGCCCTGGGGATTTATCAGCCTTCAGTCCCATCAGTCTACCCAAAACTATTTCTCGCCTAATGCAAATTTCTTTAAGTTCCTCTGTCTCCCTAAATCCTCTGTCCCCTAGTACATCTGGGAGAATGTTTGTGTCATCCTTAGTGAAGACAGAACCAAAGCACCTGTTCAATTCTTCTGCCATTTCCTTGTTCCCCAGAATAATTTCACCTGTTTCTGTCTTCAAGGGACCCACATTTGTCTTTACTAATCTTTTTCTCTTAACATACCTAAAGAAGCTTTTACTATCCTTCTTTCTATTCTTGGCCAAAGAGTACAGAGGAGATTTACTAGAATGTTGCCTGGGTTCCAGCAACTATGTTACAGAGAAACGTTGAACAAGTTAGGTCTTTATTCTTTGGAGCGCAGAAGGTTAAGGGGGGACTTGATTGAGGTCTTTAAAATGATGAAAGGGATAGACAGAGTTGACGTGGATAAGCTTTTCCCATTGAGGGTAGGGAAGATTCAAACAAGAGGGCATGACATGAGAATTAAGGGACAGAAGTTTAGGGGTAACGTGAGGGGGAACTTCTTTACTCAGAGGGTGGTGGCTGTGTGGAATGAGCTTCCAGCAGAAGTGGTGGAGGCAGGATCGATTTTAACATTTAAAAGTAAAGTGGATAGGTATATGGACATGAAGGGAATGGAGGGGTATGGTCTGAGTGCAGGTAGATGGGTCTAGGGGAAAACAAATGGTCGGCACGGACTGGAAGGGCCGAGAGGGCCTGTTTCCGTGCTGTAATTGTTATATGGTTATCCTTCTTTCTATTCTTGGCCAGCTTACCCTCATACTTCATCTTTTCACCCCATATTGTCCTTTTTGATACCTTTTGTTGTCCTTTGAAAGTTTCCCTATCCTCTGGCTTCCCGCTACTCTTTGCTATGTTATACACCTTTTCTTTTAGTTTTATTCCATCCCTAACTTCCCGCGTCAGCCACGGTTGCCTCTTACTCGCCTTAGAATCTTTCTTCCTCTTTCGAATGAAATGATCCTGCATCTTCTGGAATATGCCCAGAAATTCCTGCCATTGCTGTTGCACCGTCATTGCTGCTAGGATCCTTTTCCAGTCGACCGTGGCCAGCTCCCCTCTCATGCCTTCATAGTCCCCTTCGTTCAACTGCAACGCTGACTCTTCGGATTTAACCTTCGCCCTCTCATTTGCTACACGCATCCCTAATTTCCTGTTTGATGCCATCCCCAACCTCACTACTGCTGTTTGGTGGTCTGTACACAACTCCAAGAAGCGTTTTCCGCCATTGGCTACATCGCAGTTCTACCCACACAGATTCTACAGCATGTCTCTCCTTACTGTTGCATTAATCTCCTCTTTAACTAGCAAAGCCACACCACCTCCTCTTCCTTTCTGTCTATCCTTCCTGAATATTGTACACTCCTGCATATTGAGCTCCCAGCCTGAAGCCATGTTTCCGGAATCCCAACTATATCATATCCATTAACAACTAACTTCTCATTCAATTCATCCACCTAATTACGAATGCTCCTCGCATTAAGGCACAAAGCTTTCAGTTTTGTTTTTCTTTCCTTCCTTTAACCTTTTGTTTCTGCCCTCATTTTACGGCCCTCTGTCGCCCTGCATTGGTTCCCATCCGTCTGCCCTATTCATTAAACACGACCTTTCCTGTACTCTCTTTCCTGTTAACTGCACACATACCCTTCCACCTGCCCCCCCCACTATTTAGTTTAAACCCACCCGTGTAGCTAGTTTGCTAGTGCTAAACCTGCCTGCCAGAATGTTGGTCCCACTCCAGTTAAAGTGCAACCCTTCCCTTTTGTACAGGTCACCACTGCCCCAGAAGAGATGCCAGTGAACTAGAAATCTAAATCCCTGTCCCCTGCACCAACACCTCAGCCATACATTCAGCTCCCCTATCTCCTTGTTCCTACCCTCACCAGCACGATGTGCTGGAAGCAACCCAGAGACAACCACCCAGGAGGTGCTGCTTTTCAGCCTCCTACTGAGTTCTCTATACTCGTGTGCAGAACTTCCTTCCTCTTCTTACCTATGTTGTTTGTGCCTACATGCACACCGACTTCTGGCTGCTCCTCTTCCCTCTCGAGGATGCCCTGCAATCAGTTTGAAACGACTTGGACCCAGGCACCAGGGAGGCAACACACTATCCTCGAGTCCCACCTGTTTCTACAGCATCTCCTGTCCGCACATCTGACTATGGAGTCACCCACCACTATGTCTCTGCCTGACGTCGATCTCGCAGGTCGAGCCTCAGCTCCAGGATTCGAGTCACAGACCTGTCTGCCGCTCGGACTGGAAGTGTCGTCTGCCCCGACAGCTCCCAAGAGAGTGTACCTGTTTTCATGAGGTACATCCACTGAGGTCTCCTGCACTCGCTTCATCCCCTTCCTTGCTGTGTCTAACCGTCACACCTCCTGTACTCTAGGTGTGATGACCTGACTGTTGGTCCTGTCCAGGAAGCTTTTGTTTTCCTGGATTGTCTGCAGGTCATCCAGCTGCTGCTCCAGTTCCTTAACTTGGTCCTTGAGGATATGCAACTGGACACAGTTCCTGCAGGTGTAGTGGTCAGTGACACCAGCTGTGTCCCTGACTTCCCACATCCGGCAAGAAACACACTGCCACAACATTCCTGCCATCACTGCAATACGTCATGTACACTAACTGGAGCCCCTTCGGCCAGTTGAGTCTGTGCGTGCATTTTGAAAGAATAACCTAATTAGAAACACTTTTCTATCACAGTCCCAGTCAAATATTAAGGTAATGCACTCAACTAAGAATATAGGCTCCTCGACCAGAGAATAACAATGAATGAATGAATGAATGAATGAATGAAAGAATATACTTTATTGTCACATGTGACAAGTCAGGTGATATTCTTCGTTTCCTTCCATCATCACCTACACTTTAATTATCTGAAACACTTTAATTTGATCATCTATGCTTGACGTAATGCAAATCTAGCTAACACTATCTTGCTGTATAATCAATATAACCCAAACAACTTCAATATATTTAAATGATTTTCTGGATGGTACATAAATGCAAGTGTTATTTATCGATAACAGAGAGAAAAAAGACAAAGAATCTGCATTTTTGCATTATCAATTTTCACGTGTACATTCTAATGGTAGCAGTCCATGTGAAACAAGTTCAGCTGTAACTACACTCCTTCCTCATCTTGTCAATGCTGGTAAAAGTGTTTAATTCAGCATGAGATTATCTGGGCAATCAACATGTGCCTTCATATACTGGTTCAAGTAACTCACTTCAGCAGAAGGCAACATTAACATTAACTCAGTCCTGGATCCCTGGTTCCTAATCCCTTGCCATGCACTTGGTTCTGCCTCTCATCTATATAATTAAAAGTCTCATCTTGACCACTTCCTGTTTGCACTGCATATTGATTTTTGAAAAAACGCTACCACTTACGGCTGTGATTTTTGGCCATCTTACTCAGAGTCCCCCTCCGCTGCGCAGGACAAGAGGGTCTTTCCCATCGATAAAAATAAAAGAGTTATTAGTGTTTAAAAAATGTTGAGATTCTCTCTCCTGTCAATCACCGCCATGAAGGCCACGCTGCTTCCGGTGGGAGGGACTATAAAACCCGGTGTGGGCGTGGCTCAGTCTCTGCAAGATGGGGGAGGGAGTGGTCACCTTGGTGGCCTTGCACCCTGTTTGAAATGGTTGGAAACTGCTTTTGAATTTGGAGGCCTTGCACCCTGCTTGCAATGGTAGGAAACTGCTTTTGAATTTGGTGCCCTGCACTCTGTTTCAAATGGAATTTCAAGGAATAGCCGTGAGTCAACTGCCAGCCCACTAGCCGTGAGTGAGTGAGCTGCCAGCACACCAGGCTTGAGTGACTGAGCTGCCAGCCCAAGAATCCAATTGGCCCACAATGTCCATACTAGCCCTCTGGAAACCAGTCCCTTCAGCCCACAACACCCATACAAGCGCCCCAGAAAGCCCCCCCCCCCCCCCCCCCCCCCCCCCCCCCCCCCCCACTGGCCGCCAATATTGGAATTGGTGGAAAGGTGGAATATTGCCTTCGGGGACCAGCCCTCCCATGTGAACAAGGGACCCAACGGGTCCCACTTGGTCTAGTATTTTCTAGAAATCTACCTGCTTTTGTTTTCATGCTCCCCTGAAACTTATTTCCCACACTCCCTTCAACATACCAAGTTCTTATTCTATTGTAGAATGTAGCATCTAAAAACAGTGAATAAAAATCATGTTGGAATATTGATATGTATCTCATAGTCTGGATAATTAGGTAGGCTGGCACCAAAATTCCAAGCAGGCTGGATTAATGTAGTTTCATGTATTTTGATGCTATTATATTCTGGTACAGACAATGTGTTTAACCTATGTCAATGATCCAGGAAAATGTCACCAATAATCTCTTGACATTTTTTTTTAAATATTTTCTATATCAACAATTCAAATCAAGTATTTTCTGGAAATGTATTATCTGTTCTATATCACTAAATGGACTAGATTGTAATAACAGCATGTCAAGCTTTGTCTTCTGAATTATGTTCAATTGAAGTTAATGCAATTGAATTATGAATATAAAGTATAACATGTCATTGTTAAAGGTTATACTTTACTTATAAATTGAGCATTTAAAACCAGGAATGAACTTCTAGCCATGCATCTTCTAATGAATGAATGAAAGAGACAAGTTACAGCAGCAGACACCGTGTGGTTATGGTGAAGTGAACATTTTCCTTTTGAGCAGGGGAGAAATATAGACGATTTAGCCAACTTGACGTTGTTCTCATGCACACGGGGCCCAGATTTTGTGAGATTACTGTTCATTGTATCTACAAGGCACAAATTAGCATTGTTGTGGAACACTCTCCACTTGCCGAGATCAGAGCAACGCCAATAATACTGGGGACGCTCGGCACCATCTAGCATTAAGCAGTCTGCTTGATGGCACCCCATCACCCACTAAACATTTGTTGCTTCCGCCACCAACTCAAAATAGCTGCAGTGTGCACTAAACCCACTGCAGTTATTTACTTCAGCTACTCTGACAGCACCTGCCACGGAGGATGCGGAGAGCCAGGTCCCCAGGTGTTCCGCCCAATATCCATCAACCTACATTATCCACTTCAGATTCACCCTCCAAGTCACCACAATCCTGACTTGGAAATATATAATGTCCTTCATCATTGCTGATGTAAATCCTGGACTTTCCTGCCTAACCACACTGAGGAGGTACCTTGATCAGAAGACTGCAGCAGTCAAGAAGGTATCTCACCACCATGTTCTTTAGGGAAATTAAAGATAGGCTTAAATACTGGCCTTGCCAGTGACACCAATGTCCCAAAAATAAATTCAATACAATATAACAAAGTGGCATCCTTAACCCAATGCATCAGAGTTCTCAATCTCACCAACAAAAGAAACAAACCAAAAAAATATATCACTTGCGCATAGTCGCCTGTAATCATCCCACCAGCCCAGCTTTGGTTACAGAGATGTGCCAACAGGAGTGTGGTCTTTTGGATGAGGCTGTATTTTCTTTTCAGGTGGAAGCAGGCCATGGCAGGGCATTATTTGTCCTACAGGTTCAGGTTCTCCTGGTTGCTGGCCTTTTTTTTTCCCAACCATCACTAAAACAGATAACCTAAGTACAGTGTTACTTTTTGTCGTGCCTTGCCCTGTGCCAAGCGGCTGCTGTATTTGTCTACAGTACAATGAAACAACACTTCAATAGCTACGAAGCATTTAGGGCATTACAAGATAGTGAAAGGCACTGCGGGGAAATCTGTTCAAAAACGATCATTTAAATACAAAACTGAGAATGAAAGAATAATAAAGTTACTTTGCGGTGATCTTTGGATCACCTTCTTTCAAACACATCCTTTTTCACAAATTGATTCCAGCCTAGCAATTGCGAAAGCAATTATAAAATTAGCATCCTTGGTAACCCACAAAGTATTCTTGGACTAAGAGTCTTATGGGAAAATAAACAATTATTTGACATCTCATAAATTCTTGGTGAAGCTAATTGGCCACAGACTATTAAGCATCTGACAATTATCTACAATAACTCATTTTAGTTGTCCAAATAATCTTCAAGAATACATAATGATGAACTTGAGCGATTAGTATAATCTTGTACCACATGTTATAGTTACATTGTGCAAGCTTTATTTTATGATGTGATTTGTTGATGTTACAATACATTTTAATTTGGATTGGGAAAACATCTGTTAACGTTTCTCCTGCACACTTCACTGTGAAAAGTAAAGGGTTTTCAATTATTTCTCCATGGAATCACTGGTGAAATAGTGTCGTCTGCAATATATGATTTCATTTTCTGGTTGTTTGCATGCACTGGATTAACTCCTTCCATTTTGGTTTGACAAAGGGAGAGAGGGCCGAAGCAAATGTATAACAATGGAAGTTGTTGCAATATTCCCGGCAATCAAGATCCAAGGAAGCTAACATTACAATTGAGCTGTTCGTTCATCCGGAGAATCCACCTGCCTCCATGAATCACCCCTTTACAACATTCCCCAAAAGTAACTCCACAAAGGTAACATTTGCAATTAAGTGCGGAAAATGCTGGAAAGACTCAGCAAGTTAAACACCGTCTGTGAAAAGAGTTAATGTTTCAGGTGAAGACAGACACAAAATGCTGGAGTAACTCATTGGGACAGGCAGCATCTCTGGATAGAAGGAATGGGTGACGTTTCGGGTCCAGACCCTTCTTCAGACTCTCGACCCGAAACCTCACCCATTCCTTCTATCCAGACATGCTGCCTGTCCAGCATTTTACTCCAGAATTTTGTGTCTATCTTCAGCGTAAACCAGCATCTGCAGTTCCTTCCTACACATGATGTTTCAGGTGAGTGGCTTTTCAACAGAAAAGCCTTAATAGTCAAATGGTTCACATGAAATACCCTTGATCTGAAATAACAATAACTCTATTTTTCTCTTCACAGATGATGCCTGACCTGCTGGGGATGTGTGGCATCTTCAGCCTTTATCTCAGATTACCAGCATTTGCAGTTTTGTGCTTTTTAATTTAAGGTATCGTGCGCAGTAATTTACGGAAATTATGCAACAGAAGGCAAGTTATGACAGCACATTTTCATTCATGACAAAAATTAAATGAATCTTTCCATTGACTCTATCACAGTGAAACGCGTGTGTGTGTGTGCGTGAGTGTTTGCAATCACTGCTAAATCACAATGAAATAGATGACTGTGGGTATTGGTAGCACATTTACCTCTTGAACTATCCTATAGTGGGTTCAAATCCTATTCCAGCAAAATAAATCTAGGCTGATAATCAAGTGCAAAACAAAGGGAGTGTGAAATCGAGAAGGCTTATTTGTTCTTTAAAGTGTACGTAAAAGAGCCCTTGGAAAAGAAAGGAGATTTATTCCCAATGTCTGAAGTAATAGACACCTCAACCAACATCACAAAAACTGACTATCAGTCACGGCTAACTTGTAGAAACAAGGTGGTGCTTTACACAGACGGACACAGAGTGCTGGAGTAACTCAGTGGCTCAGGTAGCATCTCTGGAGATCATGGATAGGTGCGTTTTCAGGTCGGGAGAAGACTCACAACCTGAAATGACATCTATCCAGTTCTTCAGAGATGCTGCCAGAGATGCTGTTACTCCAGCACTTTGTATACTTATATTACTACCTTGTTCTTTGTAGGAGATTGGCTGCTGGGCTTCCCACATTAGAATTGACCACATTAAAAAAAAAAAAAAAATTGGATATAAATTATTTAGGGATAGACTAAAGTTGAGAAAGGTGCTAAATAAATGCAAGTCTCTCTTTGTTCCTGATCGGCCACATCTTTTCTCCTAATAGAGCTGCCAGCCCTCCAACACTATCCAGGATTCTCCAGGGATGGCAAATCCTACAGGGCAGAGGTGCAGGCACAACCCAGGGGAAAAATAAAAGCAACACAAAAAATCATTTACTCCCACGTTTTTATTTTCTAGTTGTGAAAATATTGGTGCTGGGGGACAAGTTAGCAAACAACCGAGAACAATAATGAGGTAGTACAGAATCTATTCACTTTGCAATTTGGCAGTAGGGCCAATGGCATTTTTATGTGGTAGGATTAGTTTCAGGAATGATATCCTGGAAAATGCATAGTTGGAGTTGGCCACCTCATACCTTAGCCCTGCCACCTCATACCTTAGCCCTGCCATCAATTTCAGATTCCATAAATGATAGGAGCAGAATTAGGCCATTTGGCCCATCAAGTCTACTCTGCCATTCAATCATGGCCGATCTATCTCACCCTCTCAGCCCCATTCTCCTGCCTTCTCCCCATAACCCATGACACCTGTAGCAATCAAGAATCTATTTATCTCTGCCTTAAAAATATCAATTGACTTGGCCTCCACACCCTTCCATGGCATTGAATTCCACATTATGGAATATGGTGCTATGCAATTTGACATTGGTGAATCAGTTGAGTACACATGTGGCACAGGCTTTGTGCCTGTCATATCTTGGATGCTTGTATACTGGCTAACTTCATCAAATTAGAAGAAAGTGAAGTGAGGTAAATTAACAGCACAACACGCCACAGCCACTACCATTACCACAAGTAGGAAGCAAGAAGT
Organism: Okamejei kenojei; assembly: GCA_035221665.1. Classification (NCBI taxonomy): domain Eukaryota; kingdom Metazoa; phylum Chordata; class Chondrichthyes; order Rajiformes; family Rajidae; genus Okamejei; species Okamejei kenojei. The sequence goes on from CM069132.1 coordinate 141,099,655, forward strand.
AGTTTTTTAAAAACTTGCATTCCTATTGCTCTCTTCGTAGCTCAGAAGTATTGAGGTGAAAAGAGCAATGTTTTTGCAGACAATTGTAATAAATCTTGGAAACCTATATGAACAAAGCAAGAGTCATAGTGTCATAGAGTGATACAGTGTGGAAACAGGCCTTTCGGCCCAACTTGCCCTCACCGGCCAACATGTCCCAGCTACTTTAGTCCCACCTGCCTGTGTTTGGCCCATATCCCTCCAAACCTGTCCTATCCATGTACCTGTCTAACTGTTTCTTAAACGTTGGGATAGTCCCTGCTTCAACTACCTCTTCTGACATTGTGTTTCCTACATCCACCACCCTTTGTGTGAAAACGTTACCCATCAGATTCCTGTTAAATATTTTCTACTTCACCTTAAACCTATGTCCTCTGGTCCTCGATTCACCTACTCTGGGCAAGAGACTCTGTGCATCTGATCTATTCCTCTCATGATTTTACACACCTCAATAAGATCACACCACATCCTCCTGTGCTGAAAGGAATAGCGACCCAGCCTACTCCACCTCTCCCTATAGCTCACACCCTCTAGCCATGGCATCATCCTTGTAAATTTTCTCTGTACCCTTTCCAGCTTGACAACATCTTTTCTATAACAAGGTGCCCAGAATTGAACTCAATAAGTCATAGTGGTAATTATCTAGTAACCAGGGAGGATACCAGTATAAGTTCCATCTCAGCGTTGTGTTGTGCTAGGGTCTCTTTAATGCTCATTTAAGAATGCTGATGGAGCCTCTGATGGCCTCATTTAAAGCCGAGTTTCCCCCCCCCCCCCCCCCCCCCCCCCCCCCCCGAGCACCATAGCACTACTCTGGCATGCAGTCAAGATTACTTTTTAACATTTCAAAGAAACAAACTATAAATGACCAGAAGGTGAAATCTACGATTTATAAGAGACTTTTTTTATAAGAATCTCATTAAGACCGCACTAGATTTTAAAAGTTGTACGTAACAAAAAATAAAGCCAAATGTGTCCAAAGTCACTAGATTTGTGGCTCCCTAGCTAGTGAAGTTAACGCACATTGGTCTGGAGGAAATTTGACGAGGGTTACTTCAATTGGGCAGTAGTTTTGCTGAACGTATTTGGACATCATGATTTCCACCCTGTGTTGTCCAAGAGTTCAGCTTATTGATTCTTAGGATGTTGGCATCAGCTAACAAAGCCACCGTTTATTGTCTTTCCTTAAGTTTCCTCAAGAAGGTTGTGGTCAGGTAAATTCTAGCTTGAACAGCTGCTGTTGGAAGGTGTGTGGACTCCAACAATGTTATTAGATAGCTTCCTTGATTTGGATAGACACAGAATGCTGGAGTCACTCAGCAGGACAGTCAGCTTCTCTGGATAGAGTGAATGGGTGATGTTTTGGGTCGAGACCTTTCTTTTGTTCTTGATTTGGTGCACACAAAAGGAGCAGTAACCTATGGCCAAATCAGAAGAGTGTGCGATGTGCAGGCACCCATATGCCTGTTGACATTGTTTCTTTTGGATGATACAAGTTGCAGGTATTGGACTTGCTCGGATGGATTAGTATGATACATCCTTACTCAGTGCATTCTGTGGCCACGGTGCACGGGCAATGGGGAATATGGTTGCTTAAGGTGGTTTTCAACAGACCACACGCATTATTCTAGATGTACAAAGACAGAATATTAAGACATAAATACAGAGCACTAAGCAATCACAAGAGTAGCAATCCTCTCACCCCTTCCAAATAGATTTTCAAACCTCAACTCTGTTGCAATACGAAATAGCCCAGCATAGGATACAGATAGGGTTATGCAGCAGCTCGGTGGGCTTGTAATCTACTACAAGTTCCTTTCAGTATCTGAGAACAGCACCAGCAATCAGCAGGGAATGCATGGCAAAGCTCAAGATAGGTATAGCACACAAAACATATTGTTCAGCATCTCATTTGGTGAAAACTTGCAAAAGACCAAAATGCCTTGCTCTCTCCCCACAAATCTGCCTCAAATATTGTATCTATTTTGTCCCTTATAGGTACGTCTGTCCTAGTCCCTCAACACACTCTTCAAAACCTTCATCTTTATGAGACTGCTCCTAAATCTCTCCTCATTCTCATTGTGAGCAGACAATCTCATCACTGATACTCCAGACCAGAGAACTAGGCTTCAATGAGTCTGACATAAGCTCATAAGAGCAGAATTAGGCCATTCGGCCCATCAAATCAACTCTGCCATTCAATCATGGCTGATCTAGCTTTCCTTCTCGACCACATTCTCCTGCCTTCTCTCCGTAGCCTTTGACCCCCTTATTAATCAAGAACCTGACACTCCGTCTTAAAAAAACCAATGACTTGGCCTCCACAGCCGAATTGTACAGATTCACCTCCCTCAGTCAAATCTGAATAGAGCTTGGAAAACTCACTTGTCCTGAGACATTAGAGTCAAGTTCACCCACACCACCTGGTTGAGTGAAACATCTGTCCCTTGAAGAAGCTGCCGAGAGTGGATCCTATTTAAAGCAATGGTTGGGGATTTTAAAGGCTGCCAGATTCATCAAACTTTCTAAGCTCACTCACCTTCCGAGCACAGGTTATGAACTGCCCAGAGGGTTACGTATTTTCCAATATAACAGAATTGTGTCTTATTGCCTACCAAATGCTGTAAATCTCGATCCGAAGGTTCTACCTGAGAGGTTGAAGACAAACAATTGCAAATGTGGGCAATAGACTCCACAAATGACAGAAGATGTTTAATGCCGATCAACCAGCAAAGACACTGATTGTGACAATGCCGGTGATATTATTACTTCTTCCTCACGCAAACCTAAGATGAGAGGGGAGAGATGTAAGAGAGACGTCACGGGCATCATTTCCATTCAAAGGGTAGTCAGTATCTGGAATAAGTTATATAGCTATGAAGCTCTAGAAGCGGATGCAATTGTGACTTTCAAAAGACAAATATATGGAAAAGAAGGGTTCAGAAGGATATAGTCCAAATGCAGGAAAATTGGACTAGTGTAGAATGACAACTTGGACAGCAGGGACAAGTTGGGCCGAAGGGCCTGTTTCCATGCAGAAAGAAGGAACTGCACATGCTTGTTTATTTAAAAAAATGACACAAAATGCTGGAGTAACTCAGGTGGTCAGGCAGCATCTCTGGAAAATATGGATAGGTTATGTTTTGTGTCATGACCCTTCTTCAGACTGATTCTGGGAGGAGGAGGAGGGGGAGGAAAACCAGTAGAGAGGAAGAGCTGGACAAAGCGTGGCAGGTAATAGGTGAACACAGGCACGGGAAGTTGTTGATAGCCAGATGTTTGGACAAATAGCAGAGATGAAGAAAAAGAAGGCGTGAGGCTAAGGGATTGAAGAGGTTCGAATGGTGAAGCCAGAGAAAGGAATATAAGTGGAGGGGGAGGTGAGGGAACCAGGTTAGCTAAAATTGGAGAATTCAATGTTGGAGAATTCAAGCTGCCTATTTCCATGCTCTTTGTCAGTGTCTGAGAGTAGCACCAGGGAATGGCAGGGACCTATAGCACTCAACAATATTGTTCAGTCCCTTCAATGATTAAGATCATAAGTAGATCATAAGCGATAAGAGTAGAATTTAGCCGCTCGGCCCGTCATCTACTCTGCAGTTCAATCGTGGCTGATCTATCTTTCGTTCTTAACCCCATTCTCCTGCCTTCTCCCCCACAACTAATACTGACTCTAATACTATCACTTGCTCCTTGTGTGACATTATTTTTTAATGTTTTGTAACAGTGTCAGCTCTCCTCCTGTGATACTTTCATTTGCTCCTATCACTTCTGCCACTGTTTCAAGGTCACCATCTTAAAGAACACACGCTGGTGTTTTTTTGCCAGTTAGTTAGAGCAGCACACAGCCCCCTCCTCTCTGGACCCACCGGAGGCGGCTGTGATGGGAAGGTGATGTTGAATAATGTCACATAGACCGTGACTGCAACCCAAAGTGGGGTCATCAAGCGCCATTTACAATGCAGCCAAGTTGATTAAAAATGCTTTTAACATTAGAAGTTGTGAGCATGCCGACACTTTCAATTATAAGTTGCAGCTGTAATGTAGTACTACGGACATGCATAGTCAACACTCAAAGCATTGCAAGGAAATGTGAGGGTGTGACTCAGGCCAGCGGGAGGTTTGCAATAGGCTACCTGGCAATACGCTGCAGTATACAAATAGGGCCAATAACCAGGCAAATTGGGAAGGCTTACCTTGGCAGCTTCATTAAGGTGTGCCATCTTCTCCCACATCTCTTCCCTGGCGATTCAGGTACTGCACGCTGGGTTGGGCCTGACCGCCACTTCCTGCAGGGTATGCTGCTTTGTTGAACTCTGGAGTAGCAAACAGAGCAACCCTCCTCACACCCAAGTCATACAGCACCACCTTCACTTCATCAGTTATCAAGCAGGGCATCTTTGAGCATTGCCCTTCCCCACTGGCCCATGCTGTTTCCTGCCTTTGCATCTATCACACCAGGTTAAAAGCTGCTCCAAAAAGGCGGCAGAGAGTCTAAGGCAGGCTTCAAATCAATTACAATCGTTTTGAAGGCTGCTACCTTGCTTGTCCCCTTTGTTGCCATTTTAAACTGCTGTGTTTCTTTAAGTGCTGGGTACCCAGCGGATAACTGGATCAGAGAACAGATATACAATTCCGTCCCCTCTTTAAAACGGCATGCGGTTCTCATTTTACATTTCTATTGGTAATTTCTATATCCACATTTTAAACTGAAACTACCAAAGTATACTTGCCAATTCTGTTAATTAATTGGTACACCAGTCCACGGTGCAGAGATGGGGGAGGTGAGATAAGGGGAATGTAAATTGTGGCATAACTTTATGCAAGGGGTTTCCTGATGAATGTGGATATAGGAATTTATAATGAAAGCACTGACACAGAAATGGCTGCAGGCCTGCGATTTACACCACATTCTAGTTGCACACAGCTTGCTTTCCCGGTGAGTCTCCAGTGGTCCTGAAGTTGCACAATTCACCAGGGCGCCATTAAACTCTGTGTTGCCATTGAGCACAAACGTTCTGCTCTGTGAAGTTATCCTGCAGTCAGTTTTGCAAGAAAATTCTGAAAGACTTTTGTTAAAAACACTGAATAAACTGCCTCATGCCATTTGCAAAGCTACTGTACCTGTCACTTTGTATTATAATATCACATAAAAAATCGATCGCATACTCCTATCCTTACCACCTCCCTCCCACTCTTGCCTTTTATTTTTCCAGCTGGATCAATGCACAGGCAGCATCCAAAGGGTGAAGAAGTTTCTGATGATTTAACCAAGGTCAGATCTATTTTGTTATTTATTTTGGGCATTGTAAGGGATGTAATGCTGAGGCTCTATAAGGCGCTGGTCAGGCCACATTTGGAATACTGTGAGCAATTTTGGGCACCATATCTGAGGAAGGATGTGCTGGCTCAGGAGAATGTCCAGAGGAGGTTTACAAGAATGAACCGTTGGAATGAGTAGGTTAACCTATGATGAGCGTTTGTCAGCACTGGGCATGTACTCGCTGGACTTTAGAAGAATGAGGGGGGGGGGGGGGGGTCCTCATTGAAACAAACAGAATATTGAAAGGCTTGGATAGAATGGATGTGGAGTGGATGTTTCCACCAGTGGGAGAGTCTAGGACTAGAGGTCGTAGCCTCAGAATTGAAGGACATTCTTTTAGGAAGGAGATGAGGAGGAATTTCTTTAGTCTGAGGGTGGTGAATCTGTGAAATTCTTTGAGACAGAAGGCTGCGGAGACGAAGTCAGTGGATATATTTAAGACAGAGATAGATAGATTCTTAATTAGTGCAGGTGTCAGAGGTTATGTGGAGAAGCAGGAGAATGGGGTTAGGAGGGAGGGATAGATCGGCCATGATTGAATGGCGGAGCAGGCTTGTGTGCCAAATGGCCCAGTTCTGCTCCTATTACTTATGATCTTTGTCCCTGCACTTAAGAACTGAACCATTAAAGGGAGGGTAAATGATTTTGGATGCCAAGATAGGGTGAGAAAAATGGTTTTGACTGTAATGTCTCCCAGGCATCACTAAGAAGGTGACACAACCCGATGCAACAACATACCATCTTTTCTGAGGTAGTGCATGAAAGCCAGACAGCGGGGGAAAAGGAAACACAGTACACACCGACAGCCCACAATGTTCAACGAACATCAGATCCTTAAAAGCAAAGTCCCCACTCATCAAATCCCATTCATTTGCAAATGATAGATTTGTATTTGATTTTTTTTTTTAAACTGAAAGTTGTGTAAATGATGGCTGCAGGATGGTTGCAACTGTTACAAAGCGAAAGGTTCCAAAGATTTGCAGGAAAAAAAAGTGAAACTTTCATTACAAAAAATAAAACTGACATGCAAGCAAACGTGTCTATCGTGATTGTCAGATCACTCATTTCACCATTGCCATCGGGAAGAAGGTACAGGAACAGGAACGGCTTCTTCCCTACAGCCATCAGGCTATTAAACACAACAACAAATAAGCTCTGAACTACAATAGACTATTTTATTATTGCACTATATTTGTTTATTTATTGAGTATGTGTGCGTATGTATACATACACACTGAACTTTTTTTCTCCCGTTATGTACTATGTTTGCATATTCTGTTGTGCTCCATCAAGCAAGAATTTCATTCTCCTATCTGGGACACATGACAATAAAACACTCTTGACTCTCTTGACTCTTGCAGTGGAGGAAATTCAGCAGCCAATTAGCCACACAGCAAAATATGTTACAAATAACATGATAATCATCAGATCCTCTGCTGTTAATAAAGCAGTAATGGTCAAGACAACTGATTCTCTCAGATCTTTCATGGCTAGACGCGAGGGCAAACAGAAATCTAAATTTAAAATCTCATCCAAAACATAAAACTTCCACCAGCTCCTCAGTTCTGGACATGACAATCAGTTGCAGTATAGATAAGAAAGGATATTAAATATGATTCCTCAAATAAAAGATGAGATGCATCATGTGTTGTGTTGTAAAAAGAACAATGTCTCAGGTTGGTAAAACAAAAATAATCAAGATTGTGCTGGAGAAATGTTTGAAATATTTGTATAACATTGCATTTGGATTTGGCACCCGGCTTTACATTTCCAGTAACTTTTATCATATCCAATTCATGCTGACTTCAGGAAAGATGGACAGAAAAGTTATGAAAAAAATATTTTACACCCCAAATTTCAGATGGTAAAATCAGAGGCCCCGGTATTAGCAATGTTGGGAAGATACTTCAGCAGGAAAGAGTAGGGGGACCTTAAAATTGCGTGAAGATAGACACAAAAAGCTGGGGTAACTCAGCAGTACAGCCTGCATCTCTGGAGAGAAGGAATGAGTGTTGTTTCAGGTCAAGACCCTTCTTCAGACTGGTTAGGGATAAGGGAAATGAGATATAGATGGTGATGTGGAGAGATAAAGAACAATGAATGAAAGATATGCAAAAAAGTAACAGGCCATTGTAAGCTGTTTGTAGGGTGAAAATGAGAAGCTAGTGTGACGTGGCTGGGGTTGGGATAGAGAGAGAAGGAATGCCGGGGCTACCTGAAGTGAGAGAAATCAATATTCATACCACTGGGCTGTAAACTGCTCAAGCAAAATATGTGATGCTGTTCCTCAAATTTGCGTTCTGACAATGGAGGAGACCAAGGACCAAAAGGTCTGTATAGGAATGGGGAGGAGAATTAAAGTGTCCAGCAAGCAGGAGATCAGGATGGTTCACGCGGGCTGAGCGAAGGTGTTCTGCGAAACGATTACACAGTCTGCGATTGGTCTCGCCAATGTGTAAGAGTCCACATCTTGAACAACAGAAGCAGTAGGTGAGGTTGGAGGAGGTGCAAGTAAACCTCTGCCTAACCTGAAAGGACTGTCGGGGTCCCTGGACAGAGTCGAGGGAGGAGGTATAGCAACAGGTGATGCATCTTCTGCGGTTGCAGGGGAATGTACTTGGGCAGGGGGTGGTTTGGGTGGGAAGGGATGAGTTAACCAGGGCGTTGCGGAGGGAACGGTCTCTGCGTAAGGGGGAAAGGGGTGAAGATGGTAAAATGTGGCTCGTGGTTGGATCCCATTGGAGATGGCGGAAATTTCAGAGGATTACGTGTTGTACGCGATCGCGACAATAAAATTATATTGCATGAGATCTTTCTAGTGTGAAGGAATGGAACTCTAGCCATTCGATGACATACTAGACCATTCGGATTAATGAGCGGCCATGGTGGCGTAGCGGTAGAGTTGCGGAAGAACGAAGGTGTGGTGACTGAGAGAAAGGGTGGTAAAAGTGGAGTGCAGGACACCCAGGTGGCTGTGCCTAATGAAAACAGGTACGCCCTCTTGGGAACCGTCAGGGGAGACGATGTTTCCAGTCCGAGCGGCGGACACGTCAGTGGCTCCAATCCTACAGATGGGACTCGACCGGCGAGACCAACGTTGGGCAGAGCCATAGTGGTGGGTGACTCCATTGTCCGAGGAGCAGACAGGAGATTCTGTGGCGGCAGACGAGACGCGAGGATGGTCTGTTGCCTCCCTGGTGCCAGGGTTCAGGATGTCACGAGCCGAATTCAGAACATTTGAGAGAGAGAAGGTGAACAGCCGGCAGTAGTTGTGCACATAGGCACAAACGACAACGGGAAGAAGAGGAAGGAGGTTCTCCAACATGAGTTCAGAGAGTTAGGAAGAAGACTGAAAGGCAGGACTTCGAGGGTGGTTATCTCTGGATTGCTCCCAGTAACTCATGCTCGTGAGGACAGGAACAGGGAGATAGGGGATCTGAATGTGTGGCCGAGGGGCTGGTGCAGAGAGCAAGGAATTAGATTTATAGACCACTGGGTTCTCTTCTGGGGTAGGGGTGACCTGTACAAAAGGGAAGGGTTACACCTTAACTGGAGGGGGACCGACATTCTGGCAGGCAGGTTTACTAGGGCTACACGTGTGGGTTTAAACTAAATAGTGGGGGGGAGAGATTGACAAATTGGGAGTATAAAGATGGAGTTGAAGGTGAAGTGAGTACAGGAAAAGTTACAAAAGATTCTCGAATTAATGGGAAGGAAAGTTCGAGAAGGGATAAGAGAGTAAGGTCAGGGCCAATTGCGAGCGGCGCGAAGAGGAACGTGAATATGGAGGTCAAAGTGTTGTATATGAATGCGCGAAGTATAAGAAATAAAGTGGACGAGCTTGAGGCTCAGTTAGAAACTGGCAAGTATGATGTTGTGGGGATTACAGAGACATGGCTGCAAGAGGGCCAGGGCTCGGAACTGAATATTCGAGGGTATACCTCCTATCGAAAAGACAGACAGGTGGGCAGAGGGGGTGGGGTAGCTCTGTTGGTGCAGAATGAAATTCAGTCCCTTGCAAGGGGTGACATTGAAACAGGAGATGTGGAGTCAGTATGGATAGAACTAAGGAATTGTAAGGCTAAAAAGACCCTAATGGGACTTATCTACAGGCCCCCAAACAGTAGCCTGCAGGTCGAATTAGAAGTTAAAATTGGCATGTAGCAAAGGTAATGCTGTGGTTGTTATGGGAGATTTCAACATGCAGGTAGACTGGGAAAATCAGGTTGGTACTGGGCCCCAAGGTAGGGACTTTGTAGAGTACCTTCATGATGGATTCTTAGAGCAGCTTGTATTGGAGCCTACCAGGGAGAAGGCAATTCTGGATTTAGTGTTATGTAATGAACCGGATTTGATAAAGGAACTTGAGGTTAATGAGCCGTTAGGAGGTAGTGCCCACAACATGGTCAGGTTTATTGGAGAGGGAGAAGGGTAGATCGGAAGTGTCAGTGTTACAGTTGAATAAAGGAGACTATGGCGCCCCATGAGGGAGTAGCTGGTCAAAGTTGACTGGAAAGATACACTAGCAGGGATGACAGTAGAACAACAATGGCAGGTATTTCTAGGAATAATACAGAAGGTGCAGGATCATTTCATTCCTAGGAGGAAGAAAGATTCCAAGGGGAGTAAGGGGCGACCGTGGCTGACAAGGGACGTCAGGGACAGTCTAAAAATAAAAGAGAAGAAGTACAACGTAGCAAAGATGAGCGGGAAGCAAGAGGATTGGGTAATGTTTGAAGAGCAACAGAAGATAACTAAAAAGACAATACGGGGAGAAAAGATGAGGTACGAAGGTAAACTAGCCAAGAATATAAAGCAGGATAGTAAAAGCTTATTTAGGTATGTGAAGAGGAAAAAATTAGTTAAGACCAAAGTTGGACTCTTGAAGACCGATAAAGGTGAATTTATTATGGGGAACAAGGAAATGCCAGATGAGTTGAACAGGTAATTTGGATCCGTCTTCATTAAGGAGGACACAAACAATCTTCCTGATGTACTAGTGGCCAGAGGATCTGTGGTGACGGAGGAACTGAAGGAAATCCACATCAGGCAGGAAATGGTGTTGGGTAGACAGATGGGACTGAAGGCTGATAAATCCCCAGGGCCTGATGGTCTGCATCCCAGGGTACTTAATGAAGTGGCTCTAGAAATCGTGGATGCATTGATGATAATTTCCCAATGTCTATAGACTCAGGATCAGTTCCTGTGGATTGGAGGGTAGCTAATGTTATCCCACAGGGAATTATAGACCAGTTAGCCTGACATCGGCAGTGGGGAAGATGCTGGAGTTAATTATAAGATGAAATAGCTGCACATTTGGATAGCAGTAACAGGATTGGTCCGAGTCATCATGGATTGACGAAGGGGAAATCATGCTTGACTAATCTTCTGGAATTTTTTGAGGATGTATCTAGGAAAATGAACAAGGGTGAGTCAGTGGATGTAGTGTACCTGGACTTTCAGAAAGCATTTGATAAGGTCCCACACAGGAGATTAGTGGGCAGAATTAGGGCACATGGTATTGGGGGTAGAGTGCTGACATGGATAGAAAATTGGGAAACAAAGAGTAGTGATTAACGGGTCCCTTTCAGAATGGCAGGCAGTGACTTGTGGGGTACCGCAAGGCTTGGTGCTGGGACCGCAGCTATTTACAATATACATCAATGATTTGGATGAAGGGTAGCAGGAAGGCAGATTACTATCTAAATGGCGTAAAGTTTGGAAAAGGGGAAGTACAATGGGATTTGGGGGTCCTTGTTCATCAGTCTACGAAAGGAAGCATGCAGGTACAGAAAGCAGTGAAGAAAGCGAATGGCATGTTGGCCTTTATAACAAGAGGAGTTGAGTAGAGGAGCAAAGAGGTCCTTCTGCAGTTGTACAGAGCCCTAGTGAGACCGCACCTGGAGTGTTGTGTGCAGTTTTTGTTCCCTAATTTGAGAAAGGACATTCTTGCTATTGAGGGAGAGCAACGTAGGTTTACAAGATTAATTCCCGAGATGACGGGACTGTCATATGCTGAGAGAATGGAGCGGCTGGGCTTGTACACTCTGGAGTTTAGAAGGATGAGTGGGCATCTTATTGAAACATATAAGATTGTTAAGAGTTTGGACACGCTAGAGGCAGGAAACATGTTCCCGATGTTGGAGGAGTTCAGAACCAGGGGCCACAGTTTAAGAATTAGGGGTAAGCCATTAAGAACAGAGCCGAGGAAACACTTTTTCTCACAGAGAGTGGTGAGTGTGTGGAATTCACTGCCTCAGAGGACGGTGGAGGCCAGTTCTCTGGATTCTTTCAAGAGAGAGCCAGATAGGGCTCTTAAAGTTAGCGGAGTCAGGGGATATGGGGAGCAGGCAGGAACGGGGTACTGATTGGGGATGATCAGCCATGATCACATTGAATGGCGGTGCTGGCTGGAAGGGCCGAATGGCCTACTCCTGCACCTATTGTCTGTTGTCTATTGACCGCGTGGGTTTGCTCCGAAAACCTCGGTTTCCACGCACATGCCAAAGACGTACAGGTTAACTGGCTCGGTGTAAATTGTCCCTCGTGTGGGTAGGATAGTGTTAATGTGCGGGGATCGCTGGTCCGTGCGGATTCAGTGGGCTGAAGGGCTTGTTTCCGTGCTGTATCTCTAAAACTAAAACTAAATCTTTGCTCCCCAGGCAAATTATTATGTAACCAGTGAGGGCAGACAAAATTCATACCATTATCCAAAACATGGATATCAAAGGTTCAGAAGGATATTGGGCCAAATGTAGGTAGATGGGACTAGTGGAAATGGAGAGTCTTGGTCAGAGTGAGCAAATTGGTTCCATGCTGTATGACTCTATGACTCCAAACTCTAACATGTCTTGAATGGGTTACAGCTGTCTCTATGTTGTCTGAAACAGGTTTGCACCCATAAAAGCAGCAATCAACCTCGGTCTTATGTAACTGAACATATCTGCAATGACAGGCAACCTTACTGTAAAATGTGGGCACCTCAGGTAATCCCTTGGTGAAGAACTGAACAAACTCATCAAGCTGGAACTCAGCTGAGCATTACTATTCTTTCTAGAGTGCTTGAAGTCTGGTTTACCTAGCTACAACCTAGGGGAATCAATCATACAACTGAACTCAACAATTACTCGTTAATTGCTAATACTAAAAGTACTGCATTTACAGAAGGAAATCTCGTGGTTTAAACATGTTATTCAGATTTTCAGTTACTGGCTGCATAGAACAGATTTCATTTGGGGAAAAAAAAAGAAATAGCTTTAATTTGTTAGCTTAAATAGGTTACATTAATATTGACTACTTATGAAAGCAATTATAAAACAACTTTAATTTCACTCTGCCAGAGCACTATATTTAGCTAAATGGAAGAAATAGTGTTTGATCAACATCTTTCATTGTAACCATGGCAGCAGCAATATAATTTAAATCTTACCCGGTGAGGAATCCATTTATTTCCTCCATTTATCTACCCTGGAAGCAATCTTACAGTAAGATAAAGAGACAGAATTGTCCATAGAATCACTCATTCTATGTTCTTAGTGAGAATATAAAGGAACTGGGGTGAGGGAATAGTTTATACAATGGGTTTTGGACGTTAATTGGCTGCAGTAAATTGTTCAAATGTGTAGTGACTGGTTTTGAAAGTGGGATACAGAACTAGTGTGAGCAGGTGATCAAAGGTTGGCATGGATTTGGTGGGCCAAAGGGCTTGTTTCCATGCTGCACCTCTTCGTAAGTACTAATTAATACTCCATGATTATTTTATTGTGTAGTAAGGAACTGCAGATGCTGATTTAAACCGAAGATAGACACAAAAAGCTGGAGTAACTCAGCGGGACAGGCAGCATCTGTGGCGAGAAGGAATGGGTGACGTTTCGGGTTATTTTATTAATGTTTTTATGTGAAATTGTGTTTAATTACACGCCCTAAATTATTGGAAACAATCCCTGTGAACAATCACATTGGAAGGCTTCCTGGAGCTCTGGAGTCCTTACTTAAATCTCCTAACGTTCTCTTCTGTTTAGTAGACCCTCCTTGGACACTCGTCTAAAGGTCTCTTCCTTTGACTCAGTGGATTATCCGATTTGACTTCAGTGAAGAGGCTTTTGGTGTATTTCATTAAGAAGACAATATTAATGCAAGCCACCCTGGAGTTGCTGGTTACATTTCTCTGCATGATGATAGTGACTGCAGAGTAAAATGAATGGGTTTGGTTGTAAAGAACAATGGGCCAGCACAGTGGTGGAGGAGCAGCAGGCACAAAGGTTGATTCCTGATCTCGAGTGCCATCTTTGTGGAATTTCCCGGCTCTTCATGTGACCGTGTTGGTTTCCTCTAGGTACTTTGGGGTCCTCTCATGTCCCAAGGGTGTTGCGTTACTGTCCTGAGTGGGTAGGTGTGTGGTAGAATCTGGGCAGGGTGGCGGTGATGAGTGTGTGGGGAGAATACAACATCATGGAATTAATGTTGGATTAAGTTACTGCAAATGCTTGGGAGATGATTGGAATGGGCCTGTTGGGCTAAAGAGCATTTCTGCACCGCTTCTATCTGCCATTCTCTCCGACAACGTGAAGACATAAATGCAACTTCTTTATTTTGCAACTATGGATAACATCAGGCAATCGTTGGCTGAAAGGTTATGGGTGAAATCTTGGCAAAGCATATTAGTAGTGTAGGAAAAAAAAAAAACTGCTGGAAGAACTCTGTGTTGCAAACAACATCTGTGGAGGCTGTAGAACGGTTGACATTTTGAGTCGAGACCATGCATCGGGACTGAATGTAGGATCTCAACCCAAAATATTAATCATCCCTTTGTGTTCGCAGATGCTGCTTGGCCTGTAAAACGTTATTCCACCTGTTTCTGTCTGCCTGACGTGCATAGGGATAGTATAATATATTAAAGACATTATAAGGGGAAGAATTATTTTAAATAATGCATTTCATGCAGCAGCAGAATCATAATCATCTCAAGAGATTTATGTCCCGCGTTGGCTTGGAACGTCTCTTCAGACTGGAGAAGGGTCCGAACCAAAATATCGTCTGTCCATTCCCTCCACAGATGGTGCACAACTCCATCTGTCATTTCTCCATTCATTTCTGTGGTTGATCTATAATCCCACCGTATACTTTAATGGTAGACAAAAATGCTGGAGAAACTCAGCGGGTGAGGCAGCATCTATAGAACAAAGGAAATAGGCAATGTTTCGGGGCGAAACCCTTCTTTAAACTGAAGGACTTTAATGGGCTTCCTCGCTGTCTGTAATGGCAGCAATCTTGGAGTCGTTTGTAAACTTACTAATCAACCGATCCACATTTATGTCCAAGTCATTTATATATATCTCATAGTTAGCACTTTTGAAGCATAGTCACTAAACCTCACACTAATAAAAACTGGCTGTAATTTCACTGCTGCATTTTAATGGGCTGCTACATTTCAACAGAGACCAAAACTGCTTCAGGACATCCTGACATTTGGAAATATTCTCTGTAAACTCCTTATTTTCTTTTAGATCACCTCGATCACCTCTGACTGAGCCAACATCAGTGACTACAGCTTGAAAATTGATGTGAGTGCAGCTCTAGACCAGAGTTCAGATGCAAACCCAAATCCATCAACAAGTTTGGTATTACACATACCATATACCTGAATTCAGCCCAATTTGCTCCAGTGAACTCCAGTGCAATTTTCTAGTTCAACCACTCTCAACAACCATTGCTCCAAAATTTAGATGCATCCATTTCTTTGGCAGATACAATTATTTTGGTTTATCAGAGCAGATAAAGCTGAAAGACTGTAGTATAGGAAATGAAGATTAAAAAATACTAGCTGGTGGAAATCTGAAACAAAATCATAATCATACTTTATTAGCCAAGTATATTTTGTAACATACGAGGAACTTGATTTGCCAAAAATAGAAAATGCTGGAACAACTCAGCAAGTCAGACAGCGACTGCAGAAAGAGAAACAGTCAGTGCTTTGTGTCGGTAACTGGGAGGAAATAAATTTTCAGTAGGTGGGAGAGGGATATGTAGAACAAAGGGAATGGATATAAGTTTAGTTTAATTTAGAGATCCTGCAGAAACAAGCTCTTCAGCCCAACGAGTCCGCACCGCCCAGCGATCCCTGCGCATTAATGCTACCCTACATACACTAGGGACAATTTACACTTATATCAAGCCAATTAACCTACTAACCTGTATGTCTTTGGAGCGTGGGAGGAAACCGAAGATCAGAAAAAATCCACACGGTCGCGGTGAGAACATAGAATGGGATTGAGAAAGATAGATCAGCCATGATTGACTTGCGGAATAGATTTGATGGGCTGAATGGCCTAATTCTACTCCTAGAATTGCAGCAGATGATAAGTAGTGTCGGAAGTGAAGTGATCTTTCTTTCCTTGCTAGACTAGTGTATGGTCCATGCGCATGGATACAAGGTTCTTGATGCCACCTCAAATGTTGGTCATTAATTTGAGCATTCTGGACCAGAGGTTCCCACAAGTTGGAGGAGATGTTACAATTTCTCAAAGAGGATTTTCCTTTCTCCTCCTGGTAACCTGCCATGTCACTTTCTGTCTGTTGACAGTCTGCTTTGGAGAGTTGGTGTTGGGCGTGCAAATGATGTGACCTGCTCCTAGAGTTTTGGTGGTGGGGACATTGGGGTGGGTGCAGACACTGACTTGATTTACTTCGTTTGCTGGTGAACTTAGAGGATTTTGCAAAGCCTTGGTGGTTTCTCTCCAATGCTCTGAGGTACTTGCTGTAAGCAATGTGTGCTTCAGAAGCACATAGGAAGGTCATTGTAGAATATTTGAAGTCTTGATCTTCAAACAGCCTTTTCCTCAACAACCATTCCTCAAATGGTGTGCAGGTCCACTGTACAGCAAGGGCAGTTGATTGAGGATCTCAGTCTTTGTGGAAACTAAGTGCAAGTACCTTCCCCTTGGTACACTTCACTGAATGAGCTGGTGATGTGTTTGAACTGGTGCATACACAAGCAGACTACAGCTCAACTGATGTGGTTGGCATGACCTAAAAGGGCCAATGGTGGTTAGAAAGAGGGTAGCTCACTGATAAGCATGGAGTCCACTCATTCTTCAACACTGTCAAGGTCATCTAAGACCTGAACAACAATGTCCTCTACCCCACTGAGAATCAAGTGGAGGTGGACTAATCAAGGACAGATAGGCAGTCAACCCCCACTGGAAGCAACACTGGAAGAACTGCTCAATCACGACCCTGCCCTTGATTCCATCCCACAGAAAACTGCCCAGACTATTTTTCCCACCAACCCTAACCAACAAAACATCAGAGAAAAAAAAACCAAGGCTTCGGAACAAATGAAGATGCAAAATGTGGCAAAGGTAATTAATTCTTAAAGATACATTTCATAACCTCATCTTCTATGTAGGAAGGAACCACAGATGCTGGTTTCAACCGAAGATAGACACAAAATGCTGGAGTAACTCAGCGGGACAGGCAGCATTTCTGGCGAGTAGGAATGTGTGATGTTTCGGGTTGAGACCCTTCTCCGTCAGTCTGAAGAAAGGTCTCGACCCGAAACATCACTCATTCCTTCTCTCCAACATTTTGTGTCTAACCTCATCTTCTATGAATGGGAAGAATGGAAAATGCCTCAGAAATGCCATGCTCATGACTCACTCATCTGGCAATGGCAGCTATAGAGGTCTCGTGCCAAAGGGATGGTCTTTGTCAGGGTTTTCTCTACTACTAACTACTACTGTCCAGCAGCCACAAATCTGCCTGAATCACAATGCAGATTCTGCCTGCTTAGAGTCACAATTATTACATTTTGCTACTTCAAGAGAAATGTAGAGAGCAGCATCAACCAATACACATGTTCTTTCTGAACTTAACTAAAGCAAGTACACTACTTCCTTACCTTTGCATAACATTGCTGAGTCTCTGGAGTCATGAGGCGATTGCATCAGTGAGTAAATTAAAAAATTACCTCATTCCACAGCTGGGAAAAAGTCCAATACACCAAATATTCTGTAAAATCTGAGAGACCTTGGTAAACACTTCTGAACTTCAACACAGTTATTAAGTGAAATCCATTAAAAACATTCTGCTTTTGTGAATCTTCAATTTAATAGTTTTTCGTGATTTAATCTGATTCCTCCTTGGTGGATTCAGAGCCTGAATACACAAGGACAAATCAAACCAAAGGCAATTTCACCCTCTGAGGTTTCATTCCCCACTTGAAGCAAAAACATTTGCGAATTGATAGGACTGATATGCTCTTACTTATTATCAGACGGGTTAGAGGTTAGGTGGTACTAAATATTCAAAAGATTCTGGCAAATCCGGGTACTGAGTTCCATCAGTCAGGTGGTCACTTTGTATATTTTCACTTGGTTTGGAGATGATCCATCAGAAACTCATCGTGGATACTGTTTCGGAGAGGGAGGACAGTTTGCACAGTATGCTTTTTTTTTTAAGGCTATCTCTAGTATTATATCTAAGTCGGTTGCCATGATCACCAGAATTAAGGTGACTGTAACCTCTCCTTCATATCTCTTCCCTGGAGCAAGACCGAGATTGGGAATTCACTTCACTGATTCATCTCATTTTTCATTTAAGAGTCAAGTACAATAATTTATCCTTTTCTCAAATGCTTGTACCTTGAAAATTGCTAGGTAGCAGACGACTTTTCCATTTCAATATCAATATCTGGCACTCAAAGATCAGACCTTTGCAATATGGGTGTAAGAATATAAGAAATAGAAGCAAGAGTAGGCTATTTCACCCTTCTCACATCTGTCACCGTGAAATCAGATCATGACTCATCTTTGACTTCAGCACATTTCTTGACTCCACTATAATCCAAAAATCTAAAACTTAATGCGCCTATCCTTCAGAGAGGAGTCTCCATGTTAGACCTTTCTCATGGGCAGCCCACGTAACCTACTTCAGTCTGAAGAAACATCTTCAGCAAAGAAATTCTTTATCATCTCATTTTTAAACGGATACCCTTTTTCCCCCAGACTGTATGCCTCTAATCCAAGACTCTTCCATGAGGAGAAATATCCTCCCGATATTCTTATCCAATATTTGTGCACTGTTGATGGCTTTATTGCTCCTCTAATCCCCAATGAGATTTCTGCTGACTGGATAGCACGCAACAAAAGCGTTTCACTGTACCACAGTTCATGTGACAATAAACTAGAAACATAGAACATAGAAAGTAGGTGCAGGAGTGGGCCATTCGGCCCTTTGAGCCAGAACCACCATTCAACATGATCATGGCTGATCATCCAAAATAAGTACCCTGTTCCTGCTTTTTTCCCCCCATATCCCTTGATTCCTTTAGCAATTCTGGTCTACACTGATTGGTGCATATTCAACCTGCTCATTGTTAGACCAGCACTCCATATCCAGGATCATTCGAATGAACCTTCTTGAAATAATGATAAATAATGATATTTATTTCATTAGGGGAACTAAAAACTGTATACAGCACTCCAGATTTGGTCTCACTAAGGCCAAGAGCAGTTGGCATAAGACTTCACTGCTTTCATATTCCAACCCCTGAGGCTACAGATTGATAATATTTAATCGCCATTCCAAGTATGAAGTGTTGAACTATTAACCAGGTTATTGACACAACCGTGCTGCTGCAAAGTATGGCTGCTGCATAGTTGGAGGGTTGATTCCCATTATCCGAATAAATGATATGTTTAAATGATACAAACATTCAGCACTAATTAATTGCACGTGACATGGTGTCAATTTGCTCCCAGCGTTCCTTTCTACGTGGAAACATGCATTAATACTAAGTAATGCCCACTCGATCCCCTGCACAGGTAATGAAAAGATGAGCTGAATGTTGCTGATTCTGCTCCTATAATGACTCAGCCAATGCAGACTATCATTACTGCAGTTTACACTTAGAGACAGGTTCCTCTCTATTTTACCAAACACTGTCAGTAAAAGCAGTCAGTAAATTGTCTGACACTTTGAGCGCACTGTGAAAATACAAGCCTTCCCCAGAAATAACTATTGATCTATTATAAAAGCTGATAAATCACACAGCTCCCTTTGTAAATAATGACACACAGCGAGTTATTTGCCAAAAGATAAATACAATGTTTGATCGTCAAGTGCATTGAGAGAAATTACAAAGATGAGAAACACAATGAACAAATATGGGTCTGACAATCTAAATGTGCTCTGATTTTCTTCCCTTCACAGCAATTATCCTTTATTTGCCCTCAGTGTAATTTAATGATTACACACTTCCAATACAAGGCAGAAACTCATTAAATATCTTGAGTATGGTATGCTTGCTCATAATATTTTTATTAATGAGAAATAAAATAAGATTTCCACTATATTTAAATTGCATTTTCGCTTTGCTTAACATACCAAGAGACAAGGTGAACTCAGATTAAACCCAGGTTGTACTTAACTGGCTGATCTCAACTGGTTGAAATTTCCTTTCATATCCTTGAGTAGGACAAAGGAATAGAAGCAAATAAATCTGTACCTAAGTAAATGTGTATGTGTACGTACAGAGGTGGATGTTAATTTATTGAGTACAGTGGCAAAATGGTTTAGTAGCGTTAAACCAGCCAGAGTGTTAGACTATTGGTATAGATGCATGCACTTGAATCATAGTCATAGAGTGATACAGCGTGGAAACAGGCCCTTCGGCCCAACTTGCACACACCACCCAACATGTCTCAGCTACACTGGTCCCACCTGCCTGTACTTAGTCCATATCCCTCCAAACCTGTCCTATCCATGTACCTGTCTGTTTCTTAAATGTTGGGATAGTCCGAGCCTAAACTACCTCCTCTGGCAGCTTGTTCCATACACCCACCACACTTTGCGTGAAACATTTACCTCTCAGATTCCTTTTAAATCTTTTCCCCTTCACCTTAAACCTATGTCCTCTGGTCCTCGATTCACTCACTCTGGACAAGAGATCCTATGCATCTACCCGATCTATTCCTCTCATGATTTTATACACCTCTATAAGATCACCCCTCATCCTCCTGCACTACAAGGAATAAAGTTCCAGCCTACTCTACCTCTCCCTTTAGCTCAGACCTTCTAGCCCTGGCAATCCTGCTAAAATAATCAAGTGAATATGGAAACTAGAAAACACGCTCATTTCTCTGTGAAAAGCCTGCATTCTTGTAAACCCACACACAACAATGTGGTTGCCCTTCAACTGCTTTCAGTGAAGGGAAATGAGGGATGGACAATAATTTGACAGCAACATCCTGCAAATGAATAAATAGTAAAAATTTAAATTTGGGTGAGGATGGCAGATTGCAAAGCTTTAGCTAAATGTTCTTACTCACTAAGCACAACTGACGACTGAGTCATCCACTTTGGTAGAAATTATAGAAAAGTAGAATGTTTTTCAAATGGTGACAGGAGAAGATGTTTCTATGACTGGATTTGTCAGGAACTAAGGGATGGATCGTTCGGGACTGAGATAGGAAATCAATATTTCACCTGGAGTTCACAATAATATTAGCAAGATCCTAAATGAATACTTCTTATCCAGAAGTAATCACCAGAGAGAAGGGCTGGTGGGTGGAGAATTGAGAGGGGGGTATGCTGATATTCCAGAACAAATATGTATCAGGAAAGCAGAAGTGGTATGAATATTGGAGCACTTTAGAGGGTTAAATGTCCAGGGTCACATGGATATATCTCAGGTCTTGGGCTGAGATTTTTTGTACTTTTATTAGTCACAGGTGTGTACCAGAAGACAGGAGGATAGTTAGCGTTGTTCAAAAAAGGCTGTCGAGATATGCCTCGAAATTCATGCTGGTCAGTCAGACTTCAACGATAGGGAAGTTGTTGGAAAAGATTCGGAGGGACAGGATTTATGTTCACTGTAAAAGATAGGGAGTGATTAGAAGAGGCCAATGTGGTTTTATGGAGGGGAGAGATTATGTCTCACAAATCTGATAGGAGGCTTTTGAGGAGGTGCCCATGTGTTTTTCCTGGAGAGGAAGATACTGAGGTACGACCTGATATTGGCATATAAAATTATGAGGAGGGATTGATTGGATAGAAAGTTAAAATATTGTTCCCATGGTGGGACAAAAGGGAATAGGCTTAAGGTCAGAGGTGAGAGGGGATCTAAAGAGAAATCTTTTCAACAGAGAGTTGTATGAGACGAGTATGAAGTGGGGGTGGAGGAAGATACTCTCACAATAATTAAGATACTTGAATTGGGCTAACCAAATTGATAACATTGCTAAAAATCACTGAAATATAGAAGGCTGAGAGGAGTTCTTATTGAAACATATAAAATTCTTATGGAATTGGACAGGCTAGACACAGAAAAAATAGAGAGAGTCATAGATTAATACAGTGTGGAAACTTGCCCACACCGGCCAACAAAATGTTCCCAATGTTGGGGGAGTCCAGAACCAGGGGTCACAGTTCAAGAATAAGGGGTAGGCAATTTAGGATTGAGGTGAGGAAAAACATTTTCACCCAGAGTGTTGTGAATCTGCAGAATTCGCTGCTGCAGAAGGCAGTGGAGGCCAATTCACTGGATGGATTCAAGAGAGAGTTAGATATAGCTCTTACGGCTAACGGAAACAAAGGATATGGGGAAAAAGCAGGAAAAGGGGGCTGATTCTGGATGATCAGCCGTGATCATATCGAAGGGCATACTCCTGCACCTGCAGTACTTTCTATGTTTCTAATACAGATCTATAGAAGGTAAATAGGATTAATGTGGATGGCTACAATGGACAGCAGGTCAAAGGGTCTGTTTCGATGCTGTTCAACTTTATTACCATAGGTTCGAATGTGAGCAAAGAACTCACCCAGAGAATAGCTTAAAAATTATTGCTTCTTCCTTTTGTAAACTACATCTGACAATTTTCAGAAGCAGAACCTAATTATGGACAAATTTTAATATCACCAGGGTTACTCTATTTTCCACTTTATTACTCTATTATCCACTGTGTCAAGTTCTAGCACTATAGTAATACTAATTACATTTCAACATCTCTACAGCAGAAGGTTAAGAAGGTTATCCGAGTTACCTTCAATGAAAATTATTACAATGGCCATATTTCCTCCCCAATTATCTCACAAACATATAAGAAAAGGTTTCAAAAGCAGTAAATAATACAAAAAAGTTGCATGGCAAACACTCTTAAGTTCTTAAGCTTTTGTCTAGTTGAACACATGGCAGACTTGGATCTAAAAGCACTTAATATGATAATCACTTCCAAAGCCTCACCTATAAAAATTGTCAGATCCACTTTACTCATTCCATTCACTGCCATCATCGATAAATATTGATTTTTTTTTCTCTCTTTCTCAATTACATGAGTTAATGTCACTGGAGATCTCAAAATAACAAACTCTTAATTTAAACCATTTCCCATGGCCCGGGATGAATTAGAAAAGCTTTGGTTAATTGAGGTTTTTACTCTGTCCGTGTTATGTTAACGCAAACAGGGATTTCACAGAAAATTGATCATGTCAAGTCATTTTCGGTTTTTCGAAAGGAACCATGATCAAAACTGATTTTTAGCTCAGAGATGCAGCATGGAAATAGGCACTTTGGCCCACTGCGACCACGCCAACCATTGATCACCTGTTCACACCTATTCTATGTTAGCCCATTTTCTCATCCATTTTCTTCACACTAGGGACAATTTACAGAAGCTAATTAATCTACAAAACTGCACGTCTTTGGATTGTGGGAGAAAACCGGAGCAGCTGAAGGAAACCCATCCGGTCACAGGGAAAACGTGCAAACTCCACACAGTTCACACCAACCAAGGTCAGGACTTGGTGCTTTTAACCCCTCGGTTGCTTGTTAATGAAAAATGCATCATCTGAGGAATGGTGCCCTACCGAGCAGAACATTTGGCCCTTGATATCTTGGGGAAGAGACCCGACTTTCCTTAGGTCAGCCCTGGCAGTGGTAATACTCACATAGTTTCTCCCACAAGTCTGAATGGCCCTCATAACAGCCATACAAACAGATGAAATAGGGATGAGCCATTCAGGCTTACCTTGAGCCTGGTTTGCCATTTAAAAGGACCATGGCTGATCCCTTTGGAACCTCAACACCATGTAGCACTGGGCACTGGGCGCTGGGCACTGGGCACTGGGATGTAGCCCAGTCAGTTTTCATTGATTGATATAGCACAACGTGCTTTAGATTTAGTTTTATTAGCTGATAGGTTAGTTTATTACCTTATTAAAGTACAATGAAACTTTTTTTTTTGCTGTGTGGTAGCCAGTAGGCAAAATGACTATACCTAATTACAATTAAGCTGTCCACAATGTACAGATAAAGGATATGGGGAATGACATTTAGTGCAAGATAAAGTCCAGTAAAGTCAGGTGAAAGATAGACCAAGCATGAGGTATGTGGTAGGTCAGGGCTGCTCTCTACTTGGGGATAGGATGGTTCAGTTGCCTGATAACAGCTGGGAAGAAGCTGTCCCTAAATCTTGAGGTGCACAGTATCACACTTCTGTACCTCTTTCCTGATGGGAGAGGGGAGAAGAGAGAGTGACCAGGGCGAGACTGGTCTTTGATTATGCTGGTGGACTTGCCGAGGCAGCGTGATGTGCAGATGGAGTTAATGAAAGGGAGGTTGGTTAGCCAGATGGCCTGGGCTGTGCCCAAAGACTAAGTTAATGTTCCACTCAAAAAGAAGCACCGTAGACAGTGCTTCACTCCATCAGTGGTGTATGGGAAGGTCAGATTAGTTAATGCGTTCAGACATGAGTAGGATTTGAACGTACTACAAACTGAAGGGGAAAGGCATTCGATGAAAGAACCATGGTCATGATGAGGGGAAAACAGAAACAATTTTTATTTTTACTGCATTGGCTTATATATTTTATTTTAACATTTTAAGTCTGATTGGACTGTATGCAATGCCAAAGTTCAAACACTCCACTTTCCATGGCAAGGGAGTATCTTTCAAGAGTTTTTCAGCAGAAAGTTAATTTAA
This sequence comes from Okamejei kenojei, assembly GCA_035221665.1. Lineage (NCBI taxonomy): Eukaryota > Metazoa > Chordata > Chondrichthyes > Rajiformes > Rajidae > Okamejei > Okamejei kenojei. Next base: position 141,123,996 of record CM069132.1, read on the forward strand.
TCACAAATTGGTACAACCCAGGAACTATTCAATCACATCTCTGCAGCTCCTTTAATGTAAAAAAACATTCCAATGTTTTTCACAGAGGTAGAATTCACTATAAACACACACGACAACGCACTTTCTATCAGGCTTGTACTTGAAGTGAATAGCAACATCTTTTGGGTTTCCGAGCCAGATAATGATGAGTGAATAATTAATCAAGCAGACTCCATTTCGTGTAAAACAAATAGACAATAGACAATAGGTGCAGGAGTAGGTCATCCGGCCCTTCCAGCCAGCACCACCATTCTCTGTGATCAAGGCTGATTATTCACAATCAGTACCCCGTTCCTGCTTTCTCCCCATATCCCTTGACTTTGCAATCTTTAAGAGCTCTCTCTAACTCTCTTTTGAAACATCCAGAGAATTGGCCTGCAGTGCCTTCTGAGACAGAGAATTCCTAAGATTCACAACTCTCTGGGTGAAAAGGTTTTTCCTCATCTCTGTTCTAAATGGCCAACCCCTAATTCTTAAATTGTGGCCCCTGGTTCTGGACACCCCCAACATCGGGAACATGTTTCCTGCCTCTAATGTATCCAATCTCTTAATAATCTTATATGTTTCAATAAGATCCCCTCTCATCCTAAATTCCAGTGAATACAAGCCCAGTAGATTAAACGAGAACTTACCAGTTTGAAGTTTGATCTTTATTTTATGAGGAGTCGAGTTGAGGGACTACGTGAATAGAAGCCCGTACAGCCGTTGGTGCGTCAATCTTCAAAGCAGCGGAATGAATTCACAGCTAACAATGACCGAAGTATAACGGTAAGATGATAAAACTAGAACTACCAGATGAGATCTATGAGGGTGGGAGCGGAGGGCACGTAGTCCCTCAACTCGACTCCTCATAAAAATAAAGATCAAACTTCAAACTGGTAAGTTCTCGTTTAATCTTACTATTTTACTTCGGAGTCACGTGAGTTACTACTTGAAGAGTTCAAAGCACTGTGAATTCACGCCGCAGACTCAAATCCGCCGTTCACACTGCCTGGATTGACTCAAAAGTCGTTAACAATCAATCATGCATCAGTAATACATTTGTTAAATGGAATAACAGTTTATTTACAAACAAATCATAACAAACCCCTCTAACTCAGGGGAAAAATGTAACAGTACTGACACCAGAATCAGCAAACACCCCGAACCTTGAAATCGGCTTGTGATAAAACCTCTGAAATTAGCTCACTGAACCATCCTGCGGCCGCGAGGACCTTGAAATCGTTTGCACCGACACCTTACTGTGTGGTTTTTTGTGACTAATAAACAAACCAACTCTGTTTCTCTCAGAGATTTAGTAATCTCAATGTAACGAGATAAATGTGAGACTATACAGAAGCGATCATCTGCGGAGTATGCTGAAAACACAATCTTACATCCTGTCATGCCTCTTTTATTATGTGTAAGGAAATCATAGACATAAAATATAATGGCATCAGCCGACACATGCATTCTATCTAGCCGTAGCTTTTGCAACATTTATACACGTTGAGCTGAAACCAACGCCATAAGCATGACCACCTTCATAGATAATTTGGCTACTGATAGGCTTGTAACAGGAGCCCACTGGCGACGAGCCATAAAAACTTCACTCAAATTCCAAATACCGGCATACCTGGGTTTAGGAGGATTAAATTGAAAACTCCCTTCATGAATTGTGAAACTAACGGATGTCCCTACTGTATGCAATTCTGCATTCATAGATAAATAAGACAGAGCACTTCTGGCTGAATTAATCGCACTGTAACTTAATTTTTTCGGTCAATTAAAGAGTTGACAAACTCCAATACATCCGTGATCCCTGCAGTGTGATATACAATATCCTGCTGTAGGCAGAATTGCTCCCACTTGCTTATATAGGTGATATATTGCTGCTGTGTACTATCCCTGCAGGTCGACGTTAGAACCTCCACCGTCCGATGAGACAGTCCTCTCCCCAGGTATGGCCTCCTTAAAATCTGCAATTAACAGATCAATACGATCCTATAAAGGATGTTGATCCCCAGTGACTGGATTTACCAGTAGATTTTTATTCTTGGGCATAAGCATGTAAGGCTCCCTAGCCATTTGTAATACAACGGGAAACCATGCCCGTGTAGGCCAACCTGACACTACCAATACCCCTGAAGCGGAGTCCTCCTTGATCTTTTGCAAACATCTGCTGATGAGACAGAATGGAGGAAATACATACACAAACATTCCTCCCCAATGCAGCGAAAATGCATCCACTGCTACTGCCCCAGAATCTGGTTACCATGAAACATATCTAGGTAACTGATGATTTAATTGAGATGCAAACAAGTCAATACCTGGGCAATGCATACTGATCAATCATTTGGTTAAATACATCCTGATTTAACATCCATTCAATGTTGTCATTAAACTGACGTGACCTCTTCCTGGCAAATAAAGTGCTGAAAGTCAGATATTTTGGTCAATACACCAGCTCCAAATCTGGTTAGCCAGTCTATCACAAGACTGTGACTTAACTCCACCCATGTGGTTAACATATGCCACTGCTGTGGTGTTGTCAATCTGACCTGCACATGCATATCTCTCCTTGTAGAACAATAAGCTTTGAGCCCATACCAGGTGCCCAACAACTCTAAATAATTCATCCCTCTTAATTGAGGAAGCGATGTCTCATCATCCATATTCCATCCGCCTCCACAACTAGAAGACATATCTGTTGCACCCCAACCCAGTGCACTTACATCAGTCTGTAATATCAGTGACGGTGATTCCACCAAAACCTTCCTTAAAATTTTGAAACATGTACTATCCACCATTGTATGTCAGCAATCGCCCCAGCTGACAACGGCATAGGCCTATCAAAAAATGGCCCCTTTGTATTCTCAGTGCCTGTTCCTTTGATAGTTGTAATTGTTGATAATGCAGAGGACCATACTGCACAGCTGGAAAGGCTGCAACAACTTCCCAATAAAGCTGGCTACTTGTCTAATCGAAGGCCGTTGTTCTCCAACGAGCTTAACACAGTCCTCAATTAACTGATTCAATTTAGCCCTGGGCAAAGTTACCAACATGTGATTGGAATTAATGGTAAATCCCAGATAATCAATAATTTGGACTGGTGATAATTTAGATTTTATCTGGGTGAATAACAAATCCCATTTGTTCAAAAGTGATTTTAACAACTGAAACTGATGATTGAGTTTCAGCATGAGTCTTTCCAACTATCAGAATATCATCTAAATAGGCCATTACCACATGCCCCTAAGCTCTAAGTAATGCTAACACAGGTTTTACCAATTTAGTAAATAATCTAGGAGCTGAAGTTAATCCATTCGGCAATGTCCTGAATTGCCACAGCACAGTCATCCAAATAAATTTCAAATATCTTCTATCATGACCATGAATAGACACTGTGTAATACGCATTCTTTAATCAACGGTTGCCATATAATACCCTTTGGACACTAGATGTTTGCCCGTGGTAAAGGTCTCCATTTTGAAATGCCTATAACAAACAAATTTGTTCAAATTGGATAAGCCCAGAATAATTCTACATCCCTCAGTCTTTTTAGATCTGGGAAATATACTTGACAGAAATAGTTGACTTTGATATACAGAAGGCTCAATTACCCCTTCTTACGTAACGACTGAATCTGCTTAAATAAGCACATTTTCCTCATCTGAAAATAAGTTTACGACTAGGAAAATGTTGACTAGGTAGACTGCCCTTATAGTAAAATCCAATTTTTCACCCCTTCAATACACTAAGTATGAATAAATCTGATGTCAACTGCTGCCATTGTTTGAGAAACAATGTTTACCTTCCCCAATTTGAACAGGAACATCAGTTAATTCATCTTCTATCAATGGTATATTCCTTACCAGCATATTTCCTTGCGGCCTTGTTGTCCTCGACTTCTTGTAGAGAACCTTTTTTGCCTTGCTTCCAGCTGGCTTAATGAGGGCCATGGTTATAACAACCTCATAACAGTCTTTGACCCTTTTTGCAAGGTTACCACCAAACAACAGATTTCGTGGTGGTACACTGGTTTCAAAATGCATTACAAAGGAGTTCCAGTTCATCCTGCTGTGCTTCAACCATATCATTTGTATCAATAACTTTCACCACAGCTGTAATACCTGCTGACAACAGTTTAAGCACTTTTTAAAACTTCATGTCCTGGGCCCTGGCAGGCAAACCCATCTATGACCAAATTTGGTGATTAACCACCGGTATCTTCAGGAGATCACAATTAACAGGAGCTTTATAGTTTTTTGCTACTTCATCCATAGCTAGCTCCTGTAACTGGTGGGAGAGCATATACTGAATGGCTTCAGCCAATTCTACATCAATCGCCTTTCCTGCCTCTCTACACTCAGCAAACTTCCCAGCAATGTTCGGAATTACCTCCAACCGAACACCTTTACTGCTCTCCCCCAGCATAGAATCAGTGTCAGCAAACTGCACTGATGGAACATCCTCCTCACAGGCAGGATAGTTCTGCAGCCCTGAAACAGGTGCTGCTAACACAAGCTCTCCATCAGCCTGGCTTGGGCACCACTCCTCCTCACGGAGCTGGTCCCTGTCGAGCATTCTTTTGAAATAGAATCTCGACGTGGGAGAGCCGTGAGCAAACGGACTCTCCTATGGAGGGTATAACCTCCAGGCCCGACTCATCTACGGGCCTGACAGACTTGCCAGTGGCCTTCCCCCTACTGACAAGCCTCCACTGCCCCCCGGCAGTGGGTCCGCAACCACTGGCTGTGTAGCCAGCACCGGACCAGGTGTACCAGACGGGCCTCCATCCTCAACACTCTCCTGGTCACTCTCCTTTCTACCCCCGGAGCGCCTCGCCGACACCTTCTTCACTTTCTGCAACATTCTCTACCCAAACTGTCGCGGAAAAGGACATGCGGTAAAAGTTTTTAAAACCTTACCTGTTTGAACTTTGTTAACAAACTGCAAATGCTGGAGAATCGAGGGTGAAGTCTGAAGAAGGGTCTCGACCCGCAACATCGCCCATCTCCCTCGCTCCTTAGATGCCGCTGCACCCGCTAAATCTCCAGCCTTTCGTGTCACGCGGTTTACACTTACCGCTCGGAGGAGCGCTGCTGCTCCAACCGCCCGACTGCACCAGCGTCTGACGTCATGACGCACCAACGGCTGTACGGGCTTCTATTCACGTAGTCACTCACGTGACTCCGAAGTAAAATACAAGCCCAGTCGCTCCATTCTTTCAACATATGATAGTCCCGCCATCCTGGGAATTAACTTTGTGAACCTACACTGCACTCTCTCAATAGCAAGAATGTCCTTCATCAAATTTGGAGACCAAAACTGCACACAATACTCCAGGTGTAGTCTCACTTGGGCCCTGTACAACTGCAGAAGGACCTCTTTGCTCCTATACTCAACTCCTCTTGTTATGAAGGCCAACTTGCCATTAGCTTTCTTCACTGCCTGCTGTACTTGCATGCTTACTTTCAGTGACTGATGAGCAAGGACACCCAGATCTCATTGTACTTCCCCTTTTCCTAACTAAACACCATTCAGATATGATGTGAAAGAAGCCAATACTGTGACAAGTTCACAAGTTCTAGTAGAATTAGGCCATTCGGCCCATCGAGTCTACTCTGCCATTCAATCATGCCTGATCTCTGCCTCCTAATCCCATTTCCCTTCTCCCCATAACCCTTGACACCAATTCTAATCAAGAATTTGTCTGTTTCTGCCTTAAAAGTATCCACTGACTTGGCCTCCACTGCCCTCTGTGGCAATGAGTTCCACAGATTAACTACTCTCTGACAGGCAAAAGAAAACAGCTTTTAAGTTGTTTGATGATTGAATTGTTTAGAATTTTGGTAATGGGTTGTTTGGTAAATAGCAATGTTCCCAATGTATCATTTTCTTACCAAATTATATGAGTTTTGTGGGAGCAAGCTGAATCGGTGCGAGCAACAGATTAATTCTGCTAGCCTGTGGAGTTGGTTCAGTAACTGTGACCCTTGCACAGTCCTTACATTAATCTATATAGAGGTATGTCAGAACATTAATAGTGCAGAATCATTCTTTAAAGGAACAATATTCGATCATGAAAATAAATTGGTATGACCTTTGGCTATAGTATCAGGTTTCACGACAAATTCAGTTTGAGAGAGTAGAAGGTCACCTTGAGAAGTAGCTTGATACTACTGAACCCAAACCTGGAATAATAAGAGCTGGAATATATGCTGGCTGCACTCTTAGATACTTAAGAAGGATGAGAGGAGATCTTATTGAAACATGTGAGATTATTAAGGGTTTGGACACGCTAGAGGTAGGAAACATGTTCCCGATGTTGGTGGAGTCCAGAACCAGGGGCCACAGTTTAAGAATAAGGGATAAGCCATTTTGAACAGAGATGAGGAAACACTTTTTCACACTGAGAGTTGTGAGTCTGTGGAATTCTCTGCCTCAGAGGGTAGTGGAGGCCTGTTCTCTGGATACTTTCAAGAGAGAGCTAGATAGGGCTATTAAAGATAGCGGAGTCAGGCGACATGGGGAGAAGGCAGTAACAGGGTACTGATTGTGGACGATCAGCCATGATCACATTAAATGGCGGTGTTGGCTCGAAGGGCTGAATGGCCTACTCCTGCATTATAGTTAATAGATTCATACAATTAAAATGGCTACCTAAATGAATGTGGAAAATCCATACCCAATACCTCCCCACCATTACTCAGCTGTAAAGCCGTGCTTGAAATAGAGCTCTAAATCAAGTTATACATCAAGTTTCAATTATACTGCTGGGCAACGTAGTGTCACAGCTAATAGAGTTGCTGCCTGCGTAGAGTTTGCACATTCTCCCCGTGACTGTGTAGGTTCCCCCTGACTGCTTTACTTTGTTCCTACATCCCGAAAATGTCAAGGTTAGTGGATTAATTAGCTACTGCATGTTTCCCCTCAGGTGTAAATGACTGGTATAATCTGGAGAATAGAGAAATGATGGGAATGTGGGAAGAATTAAATGGGTTAATGCAGGATAAGTGTAAAAATGGTGCTTTGTCATAAATCTCATGGAAGTTGAGTCAAAAGGTTTTCCACAGTTTATTTGGGATGTCACTTTTTAAAAAAGAGAGGGTAATAGGCTGGCCAGGCCGAATCACCCCCTTCTTAAGGGGTTGGACAGGCTAGATGCAGGATGAATTGTTCCCGATGTTGGGGAAGTCCAGAACAAGGGGTCACAGTTTAAGGATAAGGGGGAAGTCTTTTAGGACCGAGATGAGAAAATCATTTTTCACACAGAAAGTGGTGAATCTGTGGAATTCTCTGCCACAGAAGGTAGTTGAGGCCAGTTCATTGGCCATATTTAAGAGGGTGTTAGATGTGGCCCTTGTGGCTGAAGGGATCAGGGGGTATGGAGAGAAGGCAGGTACAGGATACTGAGTTGGATGATCAGCCATGATCATATTGAATGGCGTGTGCAGGCTCGAAGGGCCGAACGGCCTACTCCTGCACCTATTTTCTATGTTTCTATGTTTCTGAATCGAGGATGTAGTTTGAAATGGCAGAGCAGTTGTGCAAGAATCCACCACTATCACCATCCGCACTTTCTGCTTAAGAAACCTCGTTCATCACAGATGAGCTGTGGTTTCTCTTACTTTGCTAAATAAACTAGCAATTCTTTCATGACAGTGCGGCAAGTATCTCTTTCATGACATGAGAAATGGGGATAACACAGAACTAGTGGATAGCACGCAACAAAAGCTTTTCACTGTACCTCGGCACATGTGAAAATAAACTAAACTGAAACTAGTGTGAACAGGTAATTGATGGTCGGCATGGACACGGTGGTCTTAACGGCCAGTTTCCTCACTTTATCTCTAAATTAAACTAATGTATGTTTATTGATTGTGCTTAGCTAAAGGATAATGTAAGTGAATGCATTAGAATATTTATTTACTTAGTCAGTTATTATATGACAAGTTAAAGTGTTGCCAACATTAGACAAATTGATGGAAAAAGATTGATTAATTTATCTTAGCTTATCTTATCTTTAGCTTAATGTATCATTGATATGTGCATTGGCACCTTTTCGTCTATGAAATGAAAACACAGACGGAAAATAAAACTGGAGTAACTCAACGGGTCACGAAGCATCTCTGGAGAAAAGGAATAGGTGTTCGACACAAAATGCTGGAGTAACTCAGCGGGACAGGCAGCATCTCCAGAGAGAAAGAATGGGTGACGTTTCGGGTCGAGACCCTTCTTCAGACTGAGAGTCAGGGGAAAGGCCCAGTCACTCCAGCTTTTTGTATCTATCATCAGTTTAAACCAGCATCTGCAGTAACTTCCTACGCTGACAGAAACTATATGTCAATGGCATTTCATTGGCTATAAAATGCTTTGAAACCTCTTGCAGTCTAGAAGCAATTTATACATTTATGAGCCTTCTCCTTTTAATTCATAGACCTTTTATCTTTTCAGTTTATCTAATCGAAAATATCATTTTGAATTGTGACTGCACAAATTGGTTCAATCATTAGTAATGTTAAGAAAAGGACAGTTTATAATTATACCCCTTCCATTGTAAATCTGCAAAATCCAGAACTGCAACTTAGTTGCATTGGAGCCAGACAGGAATTTGATGAAAACTGTAGATGCCTCTGTGGTACCAGTCTGTCACACTGCATGTACTGTATATAACCAAGGCTTACTGTTAATATTTTTTAAGGCAAGGCATGCTTGTTTTTTTCCCAAATGACTAGTAAAAATTTGTCATCGGTCCATCTATATTTCATGTTTTGATCATCCTTTCCATCTGTTATAAACGTCAACAGTTCTTTCCTGAGTTTTGATATGAAAGAGATGCGTGAAACAGAATGATCATGGGTGGCATGGGCTTTATTCCATTGTATAATTGATAGGGATTTTCTGTTCAATTTCTTTAAGATGCCTTGGATACTGGGTGGTCAAAATTCAATACCAATGCAGAGAGGACATACAGACCAATTCAATCAATTTTACATTCATAATGCTTACTATGCTACTACGGTACTATAACAACCTTTAAAAGCCACTTCGACAGGTACATGGGGAGGAAAGATTTCATATCACAAGACATAGGAGCAGAATTAGGCCATTCAGCCCACCGAGATTACTCCACCCTTCGATTATGGCTGATCTATTTTCCCTCCCAACCCCATTTAATTCTCCTGAAGGATTTTGAAGGATATAGGTCCAGTGTGGGCATGTAAGACCAGCTTAGACAGGACATCTTAGTCAGCATGTTTCCGTGCTATGTGACTTCATGACTAATATTTTGGAACTTACAACCTGTGTCTTTTATACTTTCACTGCCGCTAATGACTGCTTGGAAGAATCCAATAGCAAAGAAATAAACTGCTGTAGGAATCTATTCCTGACAAGAGATGGAATAGCTGTGTTTGAATTGTATCCGCATGGAGACAAGATGAAACATATAGAGAAGACATAGCCTATTCATTAGGCCAATCTTTTCTGTTTTATTTCAGTATTGCAGATATTGGTCCATGAGACATGGACTAGCAATAACTAAAAATGTACATCCAGCGAGTGGCGAGAATGTAAATAGGGAAATAGGTTCACCACAGGGAACAAATTAGGCAAATATTGTTGATGCATTTTCAGGGAAGTTAAGGGCCTGTCCCACTTTCACGACCTAATTCACGACCTTTGTTACTCGTGGACATTTTTCATCATGTTGAAAAACCCCAACCTACTTGATGCCACGAGTACCTATCACTAGCATCACGACCTACCTACGACCTCGTGACGACCATGCTGTGAGTATGAGTCAAGGGCAAACTCGGCAGAGGTCGTGAATTAGTTCGTAAAATTGGGACAGGCCCTTTAGATAAATATACGAGGCAGGAACAGAAGGATAAACAGACTGGGTTAGATACAGGAGGATTAAGATTCTTTGTTGCATAAATATGGGGACAGACCCTTTGGACAAATGGCCATTTCTGTGCTTCATTTACCTTTGAAAAACCTTCTGTGGGATGCCTGGTGGGACTTTCTTTCTCACGCAACTAAAACTTTTCACTGTACCTCACTACATGTGATGATAAACTAACCTAAACTGAACTCTTTCAAGGCAACTTGCTTTTCCTCAACTCGGAAAAAGTAGGAATAAGGATGGCAGAGTGATGATGTAGGGAGTACTGATATCTCCCTGGTTTCCTTCCATACCTCCAAGATGCCAAGATTGCCCCTCATGTAGATGGCTGGTGCGAGAATGAATGCGTTAATTAATAGGCATGTGTGCAATAAATGGTTACAGGAATTGTGTGTTGGAATACGGGATGTCGTAATCGCTTTGAAGCCCAGGAAGGTTTTCATGGGCCAAATGGCTTTTCTAGATGGTACCAATTTGCTTTCTGTGCCTGTCACTAAGATAATTAAGGCAGAGACACAAGGCAAAGAATCTAGTTGGGCAAAATACTAGAAGAATTAATCCAAGGAAAGGTCATACAATTTGTTCAATTTCAAAGTAAAAGCACTGACAGAAACTATATGTCAAAGGCATTTAATTGTCCATTCAATAGTTAACTACTGAACAAATCTTTAGCAAGCCCATTCCATTGAACAGGCAGCACCAGAGCAACAGATTAAGAAAAACATACCTTTCTCACTGACCTTTCTCTGCTTCAAGTCCTCCCAAAGTGATTTATAGTCACTGAAGTGCTTTTGAAAAGTGGTCAACTTTTACAATGTAGGAAGCACAGTAGCCAATTTGCACATGGCAAGTTACATTAAATTAACCTTTATTTCTTCAAAATAGTGCCTTGGGATTTTTCATGTACATCTGAGAGAGGGAATAAAGGCCTCCGTTTAACATCCAATTCAATAGGCAGCATTCTGGACAAAATAGCATTCCCTCAGTAACTGAGAGCGAGGAATATTGGGCTCTAGCCTCAAGAGAGGGACTTGAACCTGCAACTTTCAGACTCAAGAGGATAAAGTGCTGCCAAGCCATCTCTGCCTGCCAGAGTAAAGGCACTCATGCCGTGGGACCAATTTCCATAAAGCAGCTGAAGATAGACACAAAAAGCTGGAATAACTCAGTTTGTCAGGCAGCATCACTGGAGAAAAGGAATAGGTGACGTTTCGTGTCGAGACCCTTCTTCAGACTGAGAATCAGAGGAAAGGGAAATGAGAGATATAGATGGTGTCCATACAAAGTTTGTACATTCTCCCTGTGACCGCGTAGGTTTTCTCAGAAATCTTCGGTTTCCTCCCACACTCCAAAGACTTCCAGGCGTGTAGGTTACTTGGCTAAGTGTAAATTGTTCCTAGTGTGTGTAGGCTTGTGTTAATGAGCGGGGATCGCTGGTCGGTGTGGATCTCGGTGGACCGACGGGCCTGTTTCTGCGCCATATCTCTAAAACTACAAAAAGAAAGGTGGAGCCCACAATTGTCCATTGTTGGCTGTGGGCTAGATGATAACGGGTTATAGTGAAACTCAACAGGAGGACATTGTGAAACAAGTACGACGACTAGGGTGAGGGAGAGAGGATGCAAGGGTTACTTTAAGTTAGAGAAATCAATATTCATACCACTGGGTTGTAAACTGCCCAAGCAAAATATGAAGTGCTGTTCCTCCAATCTATGTTTGGCCACCCCTTGACAGTGGGGGAGACCCAGGACAGAAAGGTCAATATGGGAATGGGAAGGGGAGTTAAACGAATCAGCCAGCGGATTCAACCGTAACCGCGCGTTGAGGGGACGGGACCCAACGGGTCCCCCTTGGTCTAGTAAAAACATAGGTGCAGCAGGCTCACAAGACGTCCGAGGATTTTGCTACCTTTCATTTGAACATTGACGCATATGGTGAAACGTGGCCCAATGACGAAGCAAACTGCAGCCTGCCGCCGAACCCAACCTGCTGCATTTGAAAAAGAGAGCCTGATCAATAACTGCATTGATTAACTAGCCCAAATACTTTAACCTTGAATTCTGCCTCTTCGGGTATCATCACCGGCAGAAGACTGTTCCATACATTCTCTGTCCCATGACATCAAAAATATGGAAAAAAAATCAATAGCAATTACATGCCACAGACACAGCTCTGAAATATGTTATCAGCCACTTCCATATGAGTTAGAATTTCATCAGCAGCTTCAGATGACCCAGTGCCCAAGGTCTGAGATATTTTGGTTGTTTCTTAACTCAGCTATTACTTTCCTTAAAAAAGTCAGCTATTGCTTTATTATCCCATTACATGGCTGTCCAGATTCATATTCTGCAGCAGTCTAATCCTTTATTAGAAGGGATTACATCAGTATCACACAAACAGGAGCAACCGTCACCTGTATGATAAGCTGGAATGAAAATCATGATGCTTGCTTCCTACACGTAGCCCTGGGAACTTGCGTTGAGTAATTTACACTCACAAGGTTGGACGTGTTGCATTTTTGTAACACTGACCTGTAAAATCTGCCCTCACAAAGGTTTCTCACGGGTCTGCCCACAGAAAGGTTTCTCACAAGTCCGCCTTCACTATGTTAGACACAAAAAGCTGGAGTAACTCAGCGGGACAGGCAGCATCTTTGGAGAGAAGGACTGGGCAGCGTTTCGGGTCGAGACCTATCTTCAGACTGAAGAAGGGTCTTGACCCTAAACGTCACCCATTCCTTCTCTCCACAGATGCTGCCTGTCTCACTGAATTACTCCGGCATTTTATGTCTACAGAGCCATAGGTTGGGTAGATAATCAGAACCTTTTTCCCAGGGTAGAAATGTCCGACATAAAAGGGCAGAGCTACAAGGTGAAAGGGGGAAATTTTAATTGAAATGTGCAGGACGTTTTTTTTTACACAGAGAGTGGTCAAGGCTTTGAATACACTGAAGTGCAGGGAATACAGGGATATGGATATGGTTTAGTTTAGTTTATTGTCACGTGTACCAAGGTACAGTGAAAAGCTTTCGTTGCGAGCTATCCAGTCAGCAGAAAGACAATACATGCTTACAATCAAGCCATTTACAGTGTATATATACACATGATAAGGGAATAACGTTTAGAGCAAGGTAAAGCCAGCCAAGTCCAAACAAGGAAACATTGTGGGCTGAAGGACCCTCTCCTGTGTTGTGCTGTTCTATGTTCTAAGTGAAGTATATGTCAGGCTAGGCATTCATAATGCCATTGGATATCAGTACTATTTATTATTATTCATAACTTGCTGCCATCATTTTCTAAAATAGGTATTAGAGATAAAAATGACAAACAAATATTACTGTTGGTGTTGAAGTCTGGAAAAAAAAAAATCCCAAGTACTGTAAGATTGTAACTGTACAAGTTGCATCTGTGCAAAGGGAAACCAATTAATGTTTCAGATCGAAGAATCCAGTGCTGATGAAGGGTTTTCAATCTGAAATGTTGACATTTGAGTTCAGAGATACAGTGTGGAAACAGGCCCTTTTGGGCACACTAATTCTGTGCCGACCATCGATCACCCAAACACTAGTTCTATCCCACAAGGGACAATTACTCTACTCAGCAGCCAAAAATCTGTAGCCTCCCTATGATCTGGTATTTTGTTGGTTCACATGCTTCATCAATGGTGTTTTATCATTAATGTTTTATTATTATTAATGTTCAGTGTTTTCTGAGTCATTCGTAACTGACACTGTATGTCATGTGTGTTACTTGTGGGCAGAGCACCAAGGCAAATTCCTTGTATGTGAATACTTGGCCAATAAACTACTTACATACTTACTGAAGCCAATTGATCTAAACACCTGCACGTTTTTGGAATGTGGGAAGAAACCGGACCAACTGGTGAAAACCCACGTGGTCACACGGAGAATGTACAAACTCTGTATAGACAACACTTGTAATCAGAATCGAACCCAGGTCCCTGGCGCTGTAAGACCGCAACTCTACTGCTGCCTCACCGTGCCGCCCCATAAACCATCTCTTTCCACAGATGCGGCATGAGTGGATGAGTTCTTCTAGAATTTTCTTTTATTGTTGCTCAAAAGGACTACATAAATTGGTTTACTTACCACCAGTGTCAGCATTGCAATGCAGGGCAGCTACCTTGCAAGATGAACTTAAGCCTCCCTTGCAACAGCAGAAATAATTCAATCATAGACAAAAGTTGGAAATTGAATTTTACCTTGTGGTCTTCTGATAGTCAGACTGATCCCCTCACTTCACCAGAATAGTCCGAATGATATTCACTTTGGCTGAGGCCGAAAAAACCATTGACAAAGTCGCTGTGTCTGCTTCATGGATTTCAATCATTTTCAAACTAGCAGCTGGGACAAGTATAATTTTGTTTAGGAATCATAGAATCATAGAAAATAGGTGCAGGAGTAGGCCCTTCGGCCCTTCGAGCCTGCACCGAATACTATACATAAATACAATCGTCAAACTCAATAGATAATGGACAATAGGTGCAGGAGTAGGCCATTCGGCCCTTCGAGCCTGCACCGCCATTCAATATGATCATGGCTGATCATCCAACTCAGTATCCTGTACCTGCCTTCTCTCCATACCCCCTGATCCCTTTAGCCATAAGGGCCACATCTAACTCCCTCTTAAATATAGCCAAAGAACTGGCCTCAACTACCTTCTGTGGCAGAGAATTCCACAGACTCACCACTCTCTGTGTGAAAAAAGATCTTCTCATCTCGGTCCTAAAAGACTTCCCCCCTATCCTTAAATTGTGACCCCTTGTTCTGGAGTTCCCCAACAACGGGAACAATCTTCCTGCATCTAGCCTGTCCAACCCCTTAAGAATTTTGTAAGCCTCTATAAGATCCCCCCTCAATCTCCTAAATTCCAGCGAGTACAAGCCAAGTCTATCCAGTCTTTCTTCATATGGAAGTCCTGCCATCCCAGGAATCAGTCTGGTGAACCTTCTCTGTACTCCCTCTATGGCAAGAATGTCTTTCCTCAGATTAGGAGACCAATACTGTACGCAATACTCCAGTTGTGGCCTCACCAAGACCCTGTACAACTGCAGTAGAACCTCCCTGCTCTTGTACTCAAATCCTTTTGCTATGAATGGCAACATACCATTAGCTTTCTGGTAGGCTGCTTTTTCTGGCTAATTTGTATGCTTCATCTTTAGTTTTGATACTATCCCTGATTTCCCTTGTTATCCACTACCTTCCCTGATTTATTTTTTTGCCAAACTGGGATGAACAACTGTTGTAGTTCATCCATGCAGTCTTTAAATGCCTTCCATTGCATATCCACCGTCAACCCTTTAAGAATCACTTGCCAGTCTATTTTGGCCAATTCACGTCTCATATCCACAAAGTTACCTTTCTTTAAGTTCAGAACCCTTGTTTCTGAATTAACAACGTCACTCTCCATGCTAATGAAGAACTCAACCATATTATAATCACTCTTGCCCAAGGGGCCACGCACAATAAGACTGCTAACTAACCCTTCCTCATTACTCAGTACCCAGTCCAGAATAGCCTGCTTTCTTGTTGGTTCCTCTACATGTTTGTTTAGAAAACTATCCCACATACATTGCAAGAAATCCTCTTCCTCAGCACCCCTGCCAATTTGATTCACCCAATCTATATGTAGATCGAAGTCACCCATTATTACTGTTTTACCCTTGTTGCATGCATTTCTAATTTCATGTTTGATGCCATCCCCAACTCCACTACTACTGTTAGGTGGCCTGTACACAACTCCCAGTAGCGTTTTCTGCCCCTTAGTGTTTCGCAGCTCTACCCATATCGATTCCACATCCTCCAAGCTAATGTCCTTCCTTTCTATTGCGTTAACCTCTCTAACCAGCAACGCTACTCCACCTCCATTTCCTTTCTGTCTATCCCTAGGAACAGGCCCTTCGGCCAACCGAGTCCAGGCCAACCGTCAATCACCCGTTCATATTAGTTCTATGTTAGCCCAGTTTCCCATCCACTCCCTACACAATAGGGGCAATTTACAGAAACCAATTAACCTACAAACCCACCCGTCTTTGAGGTGTGGGAGGAAAGCGGAGCACCCAAAGGAAACCCACATAGAGTCATAGAGTGATACAGTGTGGAAACAGGCCCTTCGGCCCATCTTGCCCACACCGGCCAATAATGTCCCTGCTATAGTCCCACTTGCCTGCGCTTGGTCACAGCCACCAGGCTATTAAACTTGGTTCAGACAAAACTGTGAACATGACCAGCCCTCTGTTTCCGAATAGCCCAATGTTTTCTCGTTATCTTGTTTCCCTCAATGTACATAAAATCTCTGGATTTTCCTTCATATTATCTGTTCTACCCCCTTTTCGCACTCCTGTGATGACAAAATGGAAAGCCTTGCAGAGATGGTGTGGGAGATTTGGATATAATTCTCAGTGGTGTTTCAGGCCTTTTTCTGTCGCACGTGATTAGAAACAGTTTCAGGAACACTGACACCTGAAATTTAGGAAAAGCATTCTCACTCACTGCGAATTAAACAGAGAGAGAGAATTCTAAACTCCAATATGCTCCAACGTTCTAGGTGAGAGGCTGAAATGTCATGGCATAATATTGAACAGAAAGGGTTCAAAGGTATGATGGACAAATGGGATCAGCTGAGAATACCAACCTGGTCAAGGTGGGCCAAGGGGACTGTTTCCATGCAGTGTAGCTCCATGGCTCCCTGAACTCCAGTGTCCCACCAAATTTTAATCTTTCAAATAAAGTCTCTAAACTATATTGCCCGGATAAACAACCTTCGCTGCTTGCCTGCTCCAGAATTCACACTCCTGATAAGAGTTATTTACAAAGCAAGCTAGTTTATAGACTCATGATATCTACAGTATGTCACTTTTAATCCATAGTGAACAAGAGTCATACAACGTGGAAACAGGCCCAACTTGCCCACACTGACCAACATGTCCCATCTAAACTAATCCCAACTCCCTGCATTTGGCCCATATCCCTCTAACCCTGTGCTATCCATGGACTAAACGATTACGTCCATATCCCTCTAACCCCATGAAAATATAATAAAGGCACATAAACTGTTTGGGATTTTTGGCAAGGGTGGAAACAACTTTTATTTCCTATCAAGGTGTGCTGTTGGTGTAGCAAGAATTCTTATGAAGGTCAGTTTGATATTAAATTCTATGGGCTGAAGGGAAAATAGTCTTAGAAAGGGGGAAGAACAATTAAAAAAAATATTCTTTAGCACAGATTCCTCAATCCCAACAATAATTTAAAAAAGACACAAAGTGCTGGAGCAACTCAGCGGGTCAGGTAGCAAACCGAGGCAGCATGGATAGATGGTGTTTTGGACTGGAACCTTCTTCAGACTGTCTAAGGAAGGATCCCAACCCAAAACGTCATCTATCCGTGTTCTCTAAGGATGCTGCCTGACCCGCTGAGTTACTCCAGCACTATGTGTCTATTTTTGTAGACCAGCATCTGTATTTTCTTGTTTTCATATTAAGATCCCAACAATCATGTGCTATGTTTGAAATTGGCAGAAGCTGCTGCCCCAACTAGTACAGATCCAAATAAAGCCTTTCAGAAGATTAGCAGAAATGAGGGCGAGAGGCACCGCTTCACTGGGACTGATTTAACTTTGCCTTTTGGCAAAGTCATCAGCAGCCCACCTGTTCCTTTTGGAAGGTTACAAACCTCACCGCTTTATGCCTCGATGAAGATTTATGAACAGTCCTTAAATTAGGTGTTACAGCAACAACAGAAAACCACGATACAGCCATCAACAGTATCCATCAAAACACTGTGTAGGAAGGAACTGCAGATGCTGGTTTACACCGTAGAGACAAAATGCTGGAGTAATTCAGCAGGTCAGGCAGCATCCCTGGAGAAATAAGGAATAGGTAAAGGTTTCAGGGCGAGACCCTTCTTCAGACACTTCTTTCCAAACACACATAAATAAGGGGAACTATGACAGCTAGAGGAGGTGAGGAGGAACTTCTTTAGTCAGAGGGTAGTTAATCTGTGGAACTCGTTGCCCCAGAGGGCTGTGGAGGCCAAGTCAGTGGACATTTTTAAGGCAGAAATAGACAAATTCTTGATTAGAACAGTTGTCAAGGATTATGGGGAGAAGGCAGGAAAATGGGATTAGGAGGCAGAGATCAGCCGTGATTGAATGGCGGAGTGGACTCGATGGGCTGAATGGCCTAATTCTACTCCTAAAACTTGTGAACTAGACTGGTGTGAACTAGACTAGTGCTGTAGGAAATCAGCAGGTTAGGCAGCATCGGTGGAGGGAATGAGGAGACAACGTTTTTGGTCGGAACCCTTCTTCGGGAGTCTTCCCTTTGATAACTTGATGATCTTCATCGCTTAGATACAGCAGACCAAGTTTCTTTTACGGAAAGGATGGTGTTGTTTGCTAGCAATAGGGTTGCAAATCTTCCGAGATTGAGGAACAGCACCTCATCTTTCAGTTTGTCCTCTGGACACATTCAGCAACAAAATCAGCAATATTATCTTTGGAGATCTATTTCACATAACAGGTAATGGCAGCTATGATTTTGCTATTCCCATTTAAACCATCTCTAGAGAAGCCAATTGTTTCTTTACTTACTCCATTAACATCCCATTTTACATTGCATGATCATCCTTCTGTCATGTGATCTCTCCTGCCTTCCACCCTATCTAAGATCTTGCTTTAGTTCATTCCTTCAATGTCTCTTTCCATCTTATAGTTCCTTAAAACCAGTTACCTCTCCAATATTTGCCAGCAACGATGCAAGTTTAGACTAACTTTGTATCTCTTTTCACAGTTTCTGCTTTTAAATGCTTACAGGATAATTGGTCCAAACAACCTCAAGGTCTCAGACTAATGGAGTGTGTCAGGGATCGGTTCTGGGCCCATTCCTGTTTGTCATCTATATCAACGATTTGGATGAGAATGTAACAAGCATGATTGGTACGTTTGCTGATTATATTAAAATTGCTGCTATCGGAGACAGTGAAAATGGTTGTTGAGAATTACAGCAGGATCGTGATCAGCTGGACAAGTGGGCTGAAAAATGGCAAACAAAGTTCAATTTAGATAAGTGTGAAGTGTTGCAATTTGGAATGTTAAACCCGGACAGAACCTTCACATTGAATGGTCGGGCCCTGGGGACTGTTGTCGAGCAGAGGGGTCTAGGTATACGAGTACATAGTTCCCTGAAAGTGGCTTTGCAGGACGATAGGTTGGTGAAGAAGGCTTTTGACATGTTTGCCTTCATCAATCAGGCAATTGAGTATAGATGGTGAGACATTATGCTACAGTTGTACAAGACTTTGGCGAGACCGCACTTGGGAGTATTATGTTCAATTTTGGCCACCTCCGCTATAGGAAAGATGCCATTAAACTGGAAAGAGTGCAAAGAAGCTCTATGAGGATGTTAACAGGATTTAAGGACCTCAGTTATATGGAGAGGCAGGGCAGGCTAGGACTTTTCCTTAGAGTGCAGGAAACAAGAGGTGATCTTACAGGGGTGTATAAAATCATGATGAGAAGGGTTATGGTGAATGCACGGTCTTTATCCCAGGGTAGGGGAATCAAGATCTAGAGGTTACATGTTTATGGTGAGTGGGGAAATATTTAATAGGAAGTTGAAGGTCACCTTTTCCACACAATGGGTGATGGATACAGAGAACAAGTTACCAGAGGTGGTAGTTATGGCAGGTATAATAACAAGATTTAAAAGACATATGAACAGGTACATGGAGCAGCTTAGAGCATATCGGGCAAATGTGGGCAAATGGGACTAGCTCAGATGGGGCATCTTGGTGGGCATAAAGTTGGCCCGAAGGGCCTGTCTCCACGCGGTATGATTAGAAACATAGAAAATAGCAGTCTGAAGAAGGGTCTCGACCCGAAAACGTCGCCTATCTCCTTCGCTCCTTAGATGCTGCTGCACCCGCTGAGTTTCTCCAGCTTTTTGTGTACCCTAGAAACATAGAAATTAGGTGCAGGAGTAGGCCATTCAGCCCTTCGAGCCTGCACCGCCATTCAATATGATCATGGCTGATCATCCAACTCAGTATCCCGTACCTGCCTTCTCTCCATACCCTCTGATCCCCTTAGCCACAAGGGCCACATCCAACTCACTCTTAAATATAGCCAATGAACTGGCCTCAACTACCCTCTGTGGCAGAGAGTTCCAGAGACTCACCACTCTCTGTGTGAAAAAAGTCTTTCTCATCTCGGTCTTAAAGGATTTCCCCCTTATCCTTAAGCTGTGACACCTTGTCCTGGACTTCCCCAACATCGGGAACAATCTTCCTGCATCTAGCCTGTCCAACCCCTTAAGAATTTTGTAAGTTTCTATAAGATCCCCTCTTAATCTCCTAAATTCCAGAGAGTATAAACCGAGTCTATCCAGTCTTTCTTCATAAGACAGTCCTGACATCCCAGGAATCAGTCTGGTGAACCTTCTCTGCACTCCCTCTATGGCAATAATGTCCTTCCTCAGATTTGGAGACCAAAACTGTACGCAATACTCCAGGTGTGGTCTCACCAAGACCCTGTACAACTGAAGTAGAACCTCCCTGCTCCTGTACTCAAATCCTTTTGCTATGAAAGCTAACATACCATTTGCTTTTTTCACTGCCTGCTGCACCTGCATGCCTACTTTCAATGACTGGTGTACCATGACACCCAGGTCTCGCTGCATCTCCCCTTTTCCTAATCGGCCACCATTTAAATAATAGTCTGCTTTCCTGTTTTTGCCACCAAAGTGGATAACCTCAACATTTATCCACATTATACTGCATCTGCCAAACATTTGCCCACTCACCCAGCCTATCCAAGTCACCTTGCAGTCTCCTAGCATCCTCCTCACAGCTAACACTGCCCCCCAGCTTAGTGTCATCCGCAAACTTGGAGATATTGCCTTCAATTCCCTCATCCAGATCATTAATATATATTGTAAATAGCTGGGGTCCCAGCACTGAGCCCTGCGGTACCCCACTAGTCACTGCCTGCCATTGTGAAAAGGACCCGTTTTACTCCTACTCTTTGCTTCCTGTTTGCCAGCCAGTTCTCTATCCACATCAATACTGAGCCCCTAATACCGTATGCTTTAATTTTGTATACTAATCTCTTATGGGACTGTCGAAAAGCCTTCTGGAAGTCCAGATATACCACATCCACTGGTTCTCCCTTATCCACGCTACTAGTTACATCCTCGAAAAATTCCACAAGATTCGTCAGACATGATTTACCTTTCGTAAATCCATGCTGATTCAAGATTCAAGAGAAACGTTGCACGGGATTTTAAGCATTTGTCATTGCTTTTTCTGGACTATTTTTCCTATTAGTCATAAAAGCTATGGATGAGAAAAACACAATTTGACTGAAAATCAATTAGGTGATTGAAGTGAGAAGGTTCTCCGACAGAGAGAACAAACCTATCAAACAAGCAATGGTGGGAGCTTGACAGTGGGGACATTGCTGGTGGATGTTTATGTGATGTAATCTCCCGCAGTATGTCCAACTGGAATTGACAGCTACACTGATCAAGGACCCCATGCATTTACAAAGTCTGCTCTTTGGTGGGAACATGTACTATGAAAGAAACTCAATAACAGACCATATTTATCACTATGGTTGAACTTGCAGCTCTCATACTGGACTATTAAAGTCTCACACCTCCTTAGCCACCTTTAAGATTGAGCTTAAAAAGTTTCTCATCATGTCCTGAGTTCTGACCTCCAGCTTTTTGTAATGCTATTTATGAGCTCAAACTACTTCTGTTGACTCTTATCTCATACTATACCTTATTATTTTATTTATTTTCATATTTTTAATTTCATATTTTTAATTTTCATTCTTAAACTGTATTATTGTTTATTATTGTCTTTTTTATTTCTCCTACCCCCTGATTTGCCATTAACGCTCATTTTCAGATGGGAGCGGACTTTGTATGAGCCCTCTGGGCTTCCCTTCCTTCCCAGCACTGTATGGTATTATAAATTGATCGTTTGTCTTCTTTTAAAACATGGTGCAAATAAATAAACAACCAAACAAACTATTAATTCAGTGATCAGGCATAATAATGTAGGGGAACACCTCTGAATGTCTATATCTCAGAACTGAACACGAATGATGAAAATTATTTCAAGAGCGTGGATTTTTTAAGAACCCAACTGGTTCACCCGAATCCTTCAGAGATGGAACCAAGCTATCCTCACTCAGGGAGACGATCTGTGGATCCAGTCCCCATGGATGTGGTTCACTCTCAACAGAGTAGCACGCAACCTAAATGTATCAAGCTGCCGATGATTTGGAAAGGTCATAAGTGATAGGAGCAGAATTAGGCCATTCAGCCCATCAAGTCTACTCCGTCATTCAATCATGGCTGATCTATGTCTCCCTCCTAACTCCATTCTCCTCCCCTCTCCCCATAACCCCTGACAGTTGTATTGATCAAGAATCTATCTATCTCTGCTTTATAAAATTCCATTGGCTTGGCCTCCACAGCCTTCTGTGGCAAAGTATTGCACAGATTCACCACACTCTGACTAAAAAGTTCATCATAGACCATAGACCTGCATAAGAGTAAAGGCAGATCGTCACAAACGGTAAACAGGGAGATGGTTATAAATAATGCATGGAAACAAGGGAAGGGTAATAAATGATGATCATATCAATAACAATCAGATCCTAAGTAGCAATAAAGAAAATATAAAGACTAAAATTACATTTTTGGCCATGTCAGTTAATAAAATGAAACAGAAAGGCTTTCAGAGGTCTGTTGATGGATTTTGCATTAGCTCACTAAATCCACTGATTTATTTTGAAATATGATAGTGGTGCACAGTTTCTCCTACCTCAATAAGCACTTTGTATCATTAAGTGGCTTGAAGGGTAAACTCAAGAATATTTTGCCATTTGCTGGTAAAGGCCAAAATTATACAGGGATATAAATGAAAGATTGCAAATAATAGATCCAGAAAGAAATAATAATGGGGAACTCGTGTAGGAAGGAACTGCAGCTGCTGGTTTAAACCAAATATAGACACAAAATGCTAGAGTAACTCAGCGGGACATGAAGCATCTCTGGAGAGAAGGAATGGGTGACGTTTCCTTCTCTCCAGAGATGCTACCTGTGCCGCCGAGTTACTCCAGCATTTTGTGTCTCAAATAGGGAATTCACTCTAACAGGAATAGTCAAGGCGAAGAATAAAAATGCATTTGGGAAAATCTAGAGAAGCATGTGCGGGAGAAAGGAGTAGAAAATAACATTTATCAAATGGATGAAAAAAAAACCGAGCCAAGTGTAGCGTGCAACATAAAATTCTACACTGCGTATACTGTGAAATTTTACTTATTCTGTTACTAAGAAAGAAACAGAGGCTAGGTTATTCTAACCAAACTAACGATGGCACGATGGCGCAGCAGTCGAGTTGCTGCCTTGCAGCCCTCGCGGCGCCGGAGACCCGGATTCGATCCCGACTACTCGTGCTGTCTGTACGAAGTTTGTACGTTCTCCCCGTAACCTGTGTGGGTTTTCTCTGAGATCTTTGATTTCCTCCCACACTCCAAAGACGTACAGGTCTGCAGGTTAATTGGCTTGCTATAAGTGTAAATTGTCCCTAGTGTGTGTAGGGTTGTGTTAATGTGCGGGGATCGCTGGTCGGCGCGGATTCGGTGGGTCGAAGGGTCTGTTCCCGCGCAGTAACTCTAAATTAAACTAAACTGAACAAACTCGTCTACAAAAAATCAAATTTTAAAGACTTAAAAAATGAAATTTGGTTAAAGCCTGCCTTTGTTTTTTTTTTTAAGGTTGCTAAGATTGACAGCTAGGCAATCTTCACTTGTCTGCCAACAGTTCTGTTGGTGAGCGAGGGGGAGAGAGGAGATTATTTCTCCCTACTTGAAGACAGTGAATCCATTTTTATAAACTAATTGGCTGTCACACTTCCTGTATTTTATTACCGATTAAACTTCCATTCACGTCCCATTGACTATGAAGTGCTTTGGGATGTTCTGACGTCAAGAAAGACACCTTATGAATGTAATCATTATTTTTCTGAGATACCTAGGGCAGAGAGCATGGGAAGCATTTTCACAGCAACTGTTTATGAAGCTATACAATACACAGCAGCAAAGATTGGGATTAGGGCACTTTGTATGGAGGATAAAGCATAGATCACATAGCACGCTTCCTGTTTACAATCCCCTACGCAATTTTTATTTGTGCCTTATTCAATTTAACGCTCATTAAAATGTTAACATTAATGCCTCTACTTCCTGAGGAGACTGAGGAAATTCGGCATCTCTCCAATGGATCTTACCAACTTTGACAGGTGCACCATAGAAAGCATACTGTTCCCAAACCAACAAGTTTGGTTTGGGAACAGCTCTGGCCAAGACTGCAAGAAATTGTGGATGTAGCCCAGTCCACTCCATCACACGAATCATTGACTCCTTCTACGCTTTACCCTGCCTTGGAAAAACATAATCAAAGGCTTGTCCCATCCCAGTCATCCCTTCTTCTCCCTGCTCCCATTTGGCAGAAGGTACTGAAACTTGAAAGCGTGCACCACTGGAGTCAGTAAAAGATTTGTCCCCTCTGTTATCAGGCTACCTACCCCATTGCAGAACTTGGACTTTCACTTTGGAATTGATGCACTACAATGCTGAGATCTAAATTATGCACTCTGCATCTACGCTTTGCTTTTAGTTAGTCAGTTAGTTTAGTATATTGTCACGTGTACCAAGGTGCAATGTAAAGCTTTTGTTGTGTGCTAACCAGTCGGTGGAAAGACTATACAATCGAGCCCTCTACAGTGTACAAATACACGATAAAGGGAATAACATTTAGTGCAAGATAAAGTCCAGTAAAGTCCGACTAAAAGTAGCCCGACAAAGTTAACAATGAGGTAGACTGTGGCTCTCTACTTGTTGATAAGATGATTCAGTTGCCGGGTAACAACTGGGAAGAAACTGTCCCTGAATGTGGAGGTATGTGTTTTCACACTTCTGTTCATCTTGCTTGATGGGAGAGGGGCGAAGAGGGAGTGACTGTGGTGAGACTCGTCCTTGATTCTGCTGGTGGCCTTGCCGAGGCAACGTGAAGTGCAAATGGAATAAATGGAAGGGAGGTTGGTTTATGTGATGGTCTGGGCTGCGTCCACAATTCTCTGCAATTTCTTGCGGTCTTGGATGGAGCTGTTCCTAAACCATGGTGTGATACATCCCGATAAAATGCTTTCTGCGGTGCATCTGTAGGAGTTGGTAAGAGTTGTTGGCGACAAGACTGCCTATTGCATTGATTGCATGCATAACTTTGCACTGTAGCTCAGTATATGTGACAATAATAAACCTAAACCAATAATTCACTATTTCCAATTCCCACGACTTTAATCTTCTTTTACCCCTTTGCATACTTTGTGCCAATTCCTTTCCTCAAAATTCATATTATCATGTATTCAAAACTGAAAAAGGTTTGCCCAAAATCTACATTTCTGAAGATTCTACAGAAAGATTTAAAAAAAACCTTACCTTGAGCATATAATGATATAGAAAATATACAAGTATTGTATTAAGAAAGCTTCCATTATCTGTTGGAGCAGAAAGATCTTACAAAAAATAATTTAATTGAACATTTAGTGATATATAGAACATTCATCTGAGGCAAAGGGGAAGCTGCTGTTATCTGTTGGAGCACAATCTTGAAAAATGTTCAGGCATATTTAATAATGCACTAGAAATTTAACAATGACAGCCTATTCAAAGCAGAAAATACATTCTGACAGAACTTTATACCAAAAAATAGGATTCGAACTGTGATAAAATCTAGTTTAGTGAGAGGAAAGCAGAAAATCGCAATTGCAATAAAAGATAGATACTGTAAGCGGGAATGTAGTGTGAACCTGCCATAAGATTTCCTAAATAACTTGCATTGTTACCAGGGCCCTGGCTGATTGAAAGCAGCAGAGCACAGGTACCCGTATGCGACTAATAAGCCAGAGTGGCTAGAAAACAAGCGATTACTGAAAAGAACTGACCTGAAATAAAGGATCTAATGGTCCACTGAGAACTCCATGAACCTAATGAGCAGTTCCTCTGCACACTATCCCCAATCTTTGATCTCAACACCGTGTTAACTAATTATCACTCATAACTGAATTAGTACGTTGGAAATACGGGTCATTGATTAGTCTGCAAATTGCTATTTGGTAAGCAATGCACGGGGATTAGTACAATAAAAAGTCAAATGGAGGAAGTACTCAAGAATCACATACGAAAGCTTTATCTCTTTACTGACCTGCAGTACAGCAAATACAATGACCAGCTACATACATCCGCTTCCTAGAAAATGCATCAATATTCCTTCTTTCAACAGGCTCTCCCTTTTGCTTGTAAAGGGCCTGTCCCATTTTCACAACCTAATTCACAACCTTTTTTACTCGTGGACATTTTTCATCATGCTAGAAAAACGCCCCGATCTACTTGGATGCCACAACTACCTTCGACTAGCATCACGGCCTGCTACGACCTACCTACGACCTGGTACGACCTCGTGACGTCCATGCTGCGAGCATGAGTCAAGAGCAAACTCGGCAGAGGTCGTGAAAGTGGGACAGGCCCTTAATTCTCCCTCTTGCCCTTCACATTAATTAATTCAATATAAACCTTCATCTTTTACACATTTTAAATGACATCCTTCACTTATCTACAACCTATCAATTTTATTAATTCACCCAATAATCCAGGCTCTTGCGATTCCTCCCCAAACAACACTACCTCCCTCTGCACCTTACAAGATGACATTCATAACCTTGTTCTTGGATCAGGGTCCTAGTTTTCTCCTCCTCTGGCAGCATCAAGGTTGTACAAACCCGTAAATTGCAGAACATCTCCTTGCCTCTTTAAATAACAATGTTTTGTACTGAATTTGCAATGAAATTGCTTAACGGTTAGATGACTATACCAGATGCATAAACACCAGGTACATGATAGTTTGCTGAATTAAGTGCACAACATAGATGCAAGTTGCTCTCCTTGGAATGTAGAGAATAATGTGTTGGCTACGGGGCATTGCTTAACGTGACAGGAGAAAGAGTCCAGATAATTACCATGTACAGGCTGATAGAGCAGTGAGTAAATCATTCCAACAACCAAGTCTCATAAGTACAAGGAAAAATAGAAATAAAGACAGTAAACATCAGACAACCAGCACCCCAAATGATGCAGTTTTTTTTTCTCCGTTGTATAAGTATTCTGGTTCTTTCAGCCAATACTAACCCTTCAGGAAACTTGATTAAAAACAAAAAAGATTACCTGAATATTATCTCATTACTGTTTTGCTGGCTTTGTGTAGATTGGAAGTCACATTTCCTGCATCACTATCAGTGACCTCACTTCAAAAGCACATACTTTGCTGTAAATGTATTTTTGGGGAATCTCCATAGGCTGTGGACTGTGGACAGTCCAATATTACAGCAAGTTCCTTCCATTTCTTTCTGTTCAAAATTCTTTGCTCAAAAATTGGCACCATCAAAATATGACACGGGCATGCGTACAAAAAAATCAATACTCTCCAGAACAGAAAAAAAGCAGAAAAACAGAATTAAGGATGGAGTTAAGTAGATGAGCGTGTAACAAAACACTAACCAGCTTGTTAAATGAAAATGCTTAATTGAAGAAAGGAGAAAATTAAAATCAAGCACATTAATGTTATCATCCCAAACCAAGAAATTAAAAACAGTGCCGCTCAGTTACTCAAATCATTGTAAAATCTAGTTAACAGCCAAATCTAAGAGAACAGTTCAGTCAATGCAGGGTATCCAAACCTCATACTATTTCAAATAGTTACTGCCTGTGTTTGCTTCAGCATCTTAGCATGTCTACTGACAATGTTTAGTTTAGTCTAGTTCAGAGATACAGCGCGGAAACAGGTCCATTGGCCCACCGAGTCTGCACCAACCAGCAATCCCCGCACATTAACACTATCCTACACTAGCGACAATTTTTACATATATACCAAGCCAATTAAACAAAAAAAACTGTGGGTCTTTGGAATGTGGTAGGAAACCAAAGTCCTCGGAGAAAACCCACGGAGGTCACGGGCTGAATGTACAAATTCTGTACAGACTAGCACCCGTACCCCCAGGGTCAAACCAGGCTCTTTGGTGCTATAAGCACTGTAAGGCAGCAACTCAACCACTGTGCAACCCTAAATATATAGAAGCAGTCTCACAACAATTCCTCTGGACCGGCTGACACTGGAGAATTCATTTACTTTAACTTTATTTCTAATGATCTCTTCAGGGTACAAATTATAAACCATCCAAACTAATTTGTGGTTACCAGTGATTGTTTGGTAATGTGAATAATAGAAATTACAACACTGTCAAATATTCTCAGCGCTGAAAACCAAATTGAAGAATCATGGATCCAGATATGATCTATCCATATTTTTTCCTGCTCACATTTCATACTGCTCATTGAGTTTCACATAGGATTCACATACATGTCGCAAATCTCACTTGAGAGTGCTATTTTTAACTCTGGGCAATATGGGATGGGTCGTGGGGGAACTTGCTTGAACCCATGCTACCTAAAAATTAAAAATATAAGATATTTGACGTGATGGCATGTTGGGTTGAAGGGCCAGTTTCCACACTGCAAGACACTATGACTCTATATGGGAAGCATAGGCCTATTTGACATAGTCAAGTGTGATTCCATTAAGACACGATGAATCGTGTGAGTGAAAAGATTATGCATTTTTAAACAGTCACCCACAAAAGTAATTCAACTGCAAAGAATGACAGGAAGTGAATGCTGGTTGCCTCCCATCAATCGTGGTTGCCTTCCATCATTGTGAGGCTAATCCTAGGGATGCACAATGATGATTGCAGAATGCTACATTCACAACTTCAGGAATAATGAAGTTCTCGCCTACATGCAGCCGAACC
Source organism: Okamejei kenojei (assembly GCA_035221665.1). Lineage (NCBI taxonomy): Eukaryota > Metazoa > Chordata > Chondrichthyes > Rajiformes > Rajidae > Okamejei > Okamejei kenojei. The sequence continues at coordinate 141,152,879 of CM069132.1, forward strand.
TGGACAAAATCCAGGCTCGGGCTAATCGAGGACAACCAACATTCACAGCACACACGATCATCTCCAAATGAAAGAAAGTTCAAATTAGCTATCTTAAAGATACAAGCGTTCCTTCATCAACAACCAGGTAAACCCTGGCCAGAAACAAGCGATGCCACGGCTCTGCATAGGTGAGAGGCCCAGTCTTCAACAGTGATGATTCACTTCCTCATTCCCCAAAATTCTTCCATATGTATAAAATGCAACCAGGAGATGATTAAATTATAAAGTGGAACCAGGAGATGATTAAAACATTATTTTCCCTGCGTGACTGAGAGTGCAACGTTTAAGAAGATGAGCTGAAGGTTGCAGGTATATGGAACGAGAGGAAGTAGTTGAGGCAGATACTATAATACCATTTGAAAGACACTTGGACAGGTACATGAATAGGAAAGCAAATGTGAGCTAATGGGACGAGCTTGGATGGGGCACCTTGGCATGGGCGAGTTGAGCCGAAGGGCCTGTTTCTGTGCTGTATGACTATGAGCACCATCTAGGATATGAAGCCTTTTCATCAGCACCTCCTCCACCATTGGAATTACATTGCTGCCATCTACAAAATGACCATCTACAAAATGTATTACACCAACTTGTCAAGATTTATGTTACACCACCTCCCAAAAAAAAAAAAACACCTGGAAGATCAAGGACAGCAAGCAAGCAAGAAAAGCACCATCTTCAATTTATGTACAACTATGCCTGGGATATAGCTGGCAGATCCTTCAGCGCAACTGTCAAAAACATATAGCCCTGACTAGCACTGTATCCTCATGTATGATATGAAGCAGGTCAACAAGGGGACCCATTGCCACCTCCTCCGAAGGAATCAGAAATAACAGCAGGACTTTCATCTCATGAAAAAGATAAAAACAAGTGTTCCCATCTGGTAAAATGTGTTTCTGGAACTGCTTAGCCTCGTACAGCAAAAAATTCCACCATCTCCATTCCTTGTATAATTAATAAACATAAGCATTCAATGAAAATGCATTCCTCCCTACTTGACCTTTTTTTCCATGACACTTCAATGCATCTGGATAGCCCTCTTCTAACTTGGGGGACTGCTGTACTCCTTTGTGGGAGCCTCAGTGCAGTTCAGTAAACTCCCAAAATACCATGAAAGTCATCTGAACTGCTATTCATCACCTCATCTCAAACTCGGCCGACAGTGAGAGAACAGTTGCTGAATTTCAAAATTGAATTCAAAGAAAATTCTAATCTTATGTGGGAGGTTTTGAGACGTCAAGGAAAAAAAGTTACAAATAGGAAAGTAGGAGACATGGGAACTCTGAACAGACAGAGATATTACAGAAAACAACTGTAGCGAGCCAGCAGGATTCTGTTTGCAAAAAATACAAAATATTCAAATAGTGTTCAGGCGGATACAAAAGGATGCAGCATTTCACATTATGCTGTCTTGGTTTGATTTGTATTCCTGATGCCTTTGAACTTTTACTCTGCATAGAGAACAGAAAATGATTTGCAAAACGTTCCACAGCTGACGAGATATGATTTTGTTTTTTTCTACTGATAATAGGACCATCTTCACAGAAATAGGAATTTATCTCACTCACAAAGCAAAGTGAACAAGGTTGGTGTGTGAACTGTGGTGCATTCTTTCGAAGCACTAATCAAGTGAGGGCAAATACAAATGCCAGTTAAGGATCAAAGCTGTGGGCTGCTGACCCGAGAGTATCCGTGCAGGATTTCGCAATCGTTTACTCCCTGCATGAGATCACAGGAAAAGAAAAAATGCAATAAAACATTACAGCGCACCAACCTGAACCAAATGTGGTTCTTGTTGATGAATCCAGACAGTGTGTCACTACGATGGTGTTTGTCCCACCTGAAAGTGTTAACTAGCTTGAAGCAAAACCCAAGGTCTTTGTGAGCATTGAGACAGAAACTAGATAGGCATTATTAAACAGCGCAGAACTTTAGCAGCTTGCAAATCTAGTCTATATATTTCCAATCTTAAAACATTTTTACAGGCGGATTACTCGAGATAACGTGACAGCCTTGAGATATGAGGCAAAAGTTGAGGGCAAAGAAAACATATTGCAGTGGAAGCTTTGAATTTATCATGAAATTCCAAAGATTTCATTTAATACCACTGAATGCAAAGACTTCATACTGATAAACCCTGAACTCAAAATAAGAAACTAATCAGCTCTCTATGCTTGGCTGCAAAGACAGCAAACCTTAAAGGACAGAGAAAGGTTAACTTAAGAAAATAAATTGCCCCAGATATGAGCCAATGACAGTCCCAGAGAATGACACCCGCTGCACAGTTAGACGGGTACATGGATAGGACAGGTTTGGAGGGATATGGACCAAGCGCAGGCAAGTGGGACTCGTGTAGCTGGGACATTGTTGGTCGGTGTGGGCGAGTTGGGCCGAAGGGCCTGTTTCCAGACTGTATCATTCTATAACTCTAATGAGCAGTGTTAGCAGACAATCCCATGAATTAAACCATTAATAATTCAACTTACGATGAGTTTCCAGAGTGTATTCTCAGCAATTGAGTTAAGAGCAGAAAATAAATTGCACTGTTTGGCAGCACACACAATGGCGTTGTAATCATTTGGTGGAATTGAAGATAATCTTCAAGTGATCACAGTCCTGATCATGTCAGGCCTTGCAGTCCACCAAAAACAGCCTGTTGGGGCATTCTGGTTCATCAGATGTTTCCAAATTTAGATGCCCTTGGTTTTGGGGATGGAATGGATTGACTGACTAAAGATGACAACTTTCTTGACAGGGAATAATGACTAAAAAAAAAACCCCACACACTGCGCATGTTCATGCCGCAGTGACTGACTCAAGAATGACATTTGGAGAAGCTACTATTGTGGTAGTGAAGTTGCAAGATAAATGGAAAAAAATAAAGGTTTTGCGAATGGGATTGAGGAAGAAAGGAAAAAGTATTTGTACCGTTAACATTTCTCTGTGACGCTAAGGTTAGCCATCTTCTTCACAATACCTGCTGGGGAAAGCAACAAAGAAGCTACCACCCACCTGGGATCCTTCTGAATGCTGTCGATGGAAGGCGACCGTGCCAGGGTGCTCTCGGGAGGGATGGCTGGCCCAGACTTGCTGTATGGCGACTCCACTGAGGGGCAATACTGGAGTGTCCGGTAAGGGTCTCCGTAGTTGGCGGCCGGTCCGGTGGCATAGCTTGACCTCTGGTAGGTGGCTGTGTTCTGGCTGCCCGTGCGCTGCAAGGGTACGGAGTCAACAGCAGGGGAGGACGGGGCTACAGTGGGAAAGTAGGGACAAAGCAAGAAACTGAGGACCTGCTCACAGAAATGGTTCACCAGGTCTAGGCAAAAGGATCACCACATATGTACAGAGGGGGGTGGGGGATTTGAGAGGGGACACAAAATTAACATCAGAGTAATGTCAGACATTCCAAACAGAGCAGAAAATACATCACACTGCACAACACGGAAGCATCTGAAGCATCTTTAACTACACTTGGCCCCAGCACATTGATAGCTCATTGAGTTTATTACAAAGTAATAATGTTTTAAGGAATATGGATTACATTTCTGCAAGTCTAGTTGAGTTACTGCTTAGCTGTGATCTTGAGAAAGGAAGATGTACTGTACATTTCACAAGTTCAGAAGAGTCTAAAGGGCCTGTCCCACTTTCACGACCTAATTCACGACTGCTGCCGAGTTTGCCCTTGACTCGTACTCGCAGCATGGTCGTCACTAGGTCGCAGGTAGGTCGTAGCAGGTCGTGATGCTAGTCGTAGGTACTCGTGGCATCAAGTAGGTCGCGGCGTTTTTTCTAGCCTGATGAAAAATGTCCATGAGTATAAAAGGTTGTGAATTAGGTCGTGAAAGTGGGACAGGCCCTTAAAGGTTTTACAATTGAACAAAATACTTTCAATACTTTAAATCCATTGCTCAATTGATAACTTTCAGATCTTTGAGTCAGAGGATTATTTCACCCTAGAGACTTACACACAAAACAGTCAAAATTCCAAAACAGTGCTGTGTGGGGTCTGTGCTTTCAAAGGAACTATCTTGTATCAGTCCCAACTACTCCTCAAGCAGTTATAAAAAGGTCCCGTGATGGTGTCTGGAAAAGAGCAGGAAACTTCTCTCCAGTGAAGCCCCACTCTCTCCATAATCATGGTCATTCAACTAATCACACAAGAACATATTTTCTTGTGACATTCCTGGAATCTTTTTTGTTATTTCATGCATCAATTGCATTGGAGTAGTAACTAAACTTCGTATATCATTGGCTGTATAATGCTTTGAGGGATCTTGAGCAAACAACAATACTTTATTTTTTAGTAGCAACATATTTTGCGAGAGAACCACATCTTAGTACTAAGCATATTGCAAAAGACATGCCATCGCCCTATCATCAAAACTAGCTGTCGATCAGAAAAGCCTAACTTTCTATTTCAACTGGGTGAATTGCAACTTATTTTAAACCAAACTGTGCAACAGGTTTTGAACCTGGAGGGGCACTTGCTTTAAAATGTACAGCCTATGCAGAATAGAACTGAGAGAATGCATAATGTATTAGGATTTCAATAAATATACTTTGCAGATCTACTTTGTTTTGTAATTAATGACACAAAGAATTGTTCCTTACCTAATAATTGGAAAACAGTAATTGAAGTAATATTTTGATCAGTGGCCGAAAGCGTAATGCATGTCTGCAATATAATTTAGTTTCTTTTCGAGATAGACCGCGGAAACAAGCCCTTCGGCCCACCGAGTTCCCGCTGACCAGCGATCCCTACACATTGGCACTATCTTACACACACTCGGGACAATTTACACTTCTACCAAGCCAATTAATCTACAAACTTGTACGTCTTTAGAGTGCGGGAGGAAACCGAAGATCTCAGAGGAAACCCACGGGTGGAACGTACAAACTCTGGTACAAACAGCAGCCGTAATCGGGGTCGAACCCAGCTCTCTGGTACTGCAAACGCTGTAAGGCAGCAACTCTACCGCTATGCCACACTGCGCTGCCCTGAAGCATTGACAATTTGCATTGATAATTTGCAGACGAACCTACTGTGTGGACCAAATAACGAACAATGACAATGTCATAAGGAATAGGAGTAGAATTAAGCCATTCGGCCCATCAAGTCTACTCTGCAGATACATGCAGCATCATGGAATTTGCTTGGTTACTAGGAAATGGACCCTTTGGCCCACAATTTGCCATATATGATAGCAAGTTACATTGATCTCATCTTCCTGTACATGATCCACATCCCTGCACTTCCATGTGCCCATCCAAGAGCCTCTCAAATGGCACCATTGTATCTGTTTCCACCACCATCCCTGGCAATCAATGCATTCCAGGCCCCCTCCACTCTGCATGTAAAAAAACGTGTCCCATACATCTCCGTTAAATTTTCCCCCTCCCACTTTATAATTCAGTTCTTAATAGTGTATATGTTAATCTGGACAAGTAGCGTATCTCATTGAAGTCCAGGATTCCTTGCATAAAGAAGGAAATAACATGGCATGTTTCAGCTGCGGCTAGCAAAGATTCTTGGTGGATACATGTGCATGGACAGTGGTGAGGGGAGTGCAGGGCTCGGTGATAATGTTTTCCCCACCTCAGATTAAATACCAACTTACATTAACATAGCCAGCCGTTAGATATAGCCTTTTGGGCTAACGGAATCAAGGGATATGGGGAGAAGGCAGGAAAGGGGTACTGATTCTGGATGATCGGCCATGATCATATTGAATGGCGGTGCTGGCTCGAAGGGCCAAATAACCTACTCCTGCACCTCTTTTCTATGTTTCTGTTTCTAACACAAGCCCAAACACTCTGCAGAAGTAAGATCAGAACAACAAACTTCTACTCGATTTTACAGAAATGATTGTACTTGTATTAGAAGGTAGACAAAAATGCTGGAGAAACTCAGCGGGTGAGCCAGCAACTATGCAGCAAAGGAATAGGTGACGTTTTGGGTCGAGACCCTTCTTCAGACTTTTATTTGAAGTTGCTGACGTTTCTTTCTTAAGTTGACAAGATGGTGCCGGAGCATGGCAACTCTTTGTGTGCTCTTCCCAGAGGAAGATCTACCATCATCGCTTGACTGTTTTAAATCACTTCTATACCTGCAATTCAGCCCCTTTGCTCTATCTAGTGTACGGAAGGAAATCCACATTAGGCAGGAAATGGTGTTGGGTAGACTGATGGCACTGAAGGCTGACAAATCCCCAGGGCCTGATTGTCTGAATCCCAGGGTACTTTAAGGAAGTGGCTCTAGAAATTGTGGATGCATTGGTGATAATTTTCCAATGTTCTATAGATTCAGGATCCGTCCCTGTGGATTGGAGGGTAGCAAATGTTATCGCATTTTTTAAGAAAGGCGGGAGAGAGAAAACAGGGAATGATAGACGAGTTAGCCTGAAATTGGTGGTGGGGAAGATGCTGGAGTCAGTTATAAAAGATGAAATAGTGGCACATTTGTGAATGGTATGTATGTTAGCGTTCATAGCAAAAGGATTTGAGTATAGGAGCAGGGAGGTTCTACTTCAGTTGTACAGGGTCTTGGTGAGACCACACCTGGAGTATTGCATACAGTTTTGGTCTCCAAATCTGAGGAAGGACATTATTACCATAGAGGGAGTGCAGAGAAGGTTCACCAGACTGATTCCTGGGATGTCAGGACTGTCTTATGAAGAAAGACTGGATAAACTCGGTTTATGCTCTCTAGAATTTAGGAGATTGAGAGGGGATCTTATAGAAACTTATAAAATTCTTAAGGGGTTGGACAGGCTAGATGCAGGAAGATTGTTCCCGATGTTGGGGAAGTCCAGGACAAGGGGTCACAGCTTAAGGATAAGGGGGAAATCCTTTAATACCGAGATGAGGAAGACATTTTTTCACACAGAGAGTGGTGAGTCTCTGGAACTCTCTGCCACAGAGGGTAGTTGAGGCCAGTTCATTGGCTATATTTAAGAGGGAGTTAGATGTGGCCCTTGTGGCTAAGGGGATCAGAGGGTATGGAGAGAAGGCAGGTACGGGATACTGAGTTGGATGATCAGCCATGATCATATTGAATGGTGGTGCAGGCTCGAAGGGCTGAATGGCCTACTCCTGCACCTAATTTCTATGTTTCTATTTGGATAGCAGTAACAGGATTGGTCCGAGTCAGCATGGATTTACGAAGGGGAAATCATGCTTGACTAATCTTCTGGAATTTTATGAAGATGTAACTAGGAAAATGGACAAGGGAGAGCCAGTGGATGTAGTGTACCTGGACCTTCAGAAAGCATTTGATAAGGTCCCACATAGGAGATTAGTGGGCAAAATTAGGGCACATGGTATTGGGGGTAGAGTGCTGACATGGATAGAGAAGTAGTTGGCAGACAGGAAACAAAAAGCAGGGATTAACAGATACCTTTCAAAATGGCAGGCAGTGACTAGTGGGGTACCACAAGGCTCGGTGCTGGGACCGAAGCTATTTACAATATACATCAATGATTTAGATGAAAGGATTCAAAATAACATTAGCAAATTTGCAGATGACACAAAGCTGGGTGGCAGTGTGAACTGTGAGGAGGATGCTATGAGAATGCAGGGTGACTTGGACAGGTTGGTGAGTGGGCAGATGCATGGCAGATGCAACTTAATGTGGATAAATGTGAGGTTATCTACTTTGGTAGCAAAAAACAAAAAGGTAGATTATTATCTAAATGATGTCAAGTTGGGAAAAGGGGAAGTACATTGGGAGTCTGAAATACAGTCTGAAGAAGGATTTCAACCTGAAACGTTGCATATTTGCTTCGCTCCATAGATGCTGCCTCACCCGCTGAGTTTCTCCAGCATTTTTGCCTTAGTACAATGGGATCTGGGGGTCCTTGTTCATCAGTCAATGAAAGTAAGTATACAGTTACAGCAGGCAGTGAAGAAAGCGAATGGCATAACAAGAGGAGTTGAGTATAGGAGCAAAGAGTCATTCTGCAGTTGTAAATGGCCCTAGTGAGACCACACTGGAGTATTGTGTGCAGTTTTGGTCCCCTAATTTGAGGAAGGACATTCTTGCTATTGAGGGAATGCAGTGTAGGTTTACAAGGTTAATTCCCGGGATGGCGGGACTGTCATATGCTGAGAAAATGGAGCGGCTGCGCTTGTATACTCTGGAGTTTAGAAGGATGAGAGGAGATCTTATTGAAACATATAAGATTATTAAGGGTTTGGAGTCGCCAGAGGCAGGAAACATGTTCCAGATGTTGGGGGAGTGAGTCTGTGGAATTTGCTGCCTCAGAGGGTGGTGGAGGCCGGTTCTCTAGATACTTTCAATAGAGAGCTAGATAGGGCTCTTAAAGACAGCGGAGTCAGGGGATATGGGGAGAAGGCAGGAACGGGGTACTGATTGGGGATGATCAGCCATGATCACTTTGAATTGCGGTGCTGGCTCGAAGGGCCGAATGGCCTACTCCTGCACCTGTTGTCCATTATCTATGGAGTTTGACGATTGTATTTAAGTATAGTATATCTCATCTGAATGGATAGTACGCAAAACAAAGATTTTCATTGTACCTCATTACAGGTGGCAAAAAATAAACCTAACCCTAAAGTTTTCTTTTCTTGCTTTTTAATCTGAATCTGATTTTCTGAGTAAGTTGTCTATGTGCTGGAAAATAGGTTGTTTGTTGTACCTCCTAACCTTGCTTGCGTTAAACTAACCAGATGACTACGGTAATAAAATATACTTAGTAAATAAAGAAAGTAAAAGGAAATTGGTTCCTTTGAGACAAAAATAAAGTTTGCTGCTGGCAATGGAAAGGTTTTTAGTAATCCATGTTGTCGATCAGATATCAGGACATGATTAATTAATAGCAGATACTGTGTGCTGTTCGTGCCTGTATTATGATTAATCAAGGCATTTTTCAGAATCATTATTCCAAGCATGTGGCTCATTTAAGTGATGAAAATTACACACTGCATGCTTAAATAATGATGATTATCTGTGGCCATTTTAAATAGTGCAAATTATCCATGATTTGTTTCAATTGTGCATTTGATTTAAGATATTTAAGTGGTGCTAATAACTCGTGAAACAGTTAAATAGAACAAATAAACTTTCTTCACACAGGCCAACAATGCAGAACAACATTTTTCCAAAATATGAATGCAAAATAAACCTTTCAGACAAATTATTTGCCAGAACTACCCATGGCTCCCCACTCTTATATAGCTGCAGTATTAACGTCCTCTAGAAATAGTAAGCTGTTAAAGGGTTGATAAGCAGATTGTGGACAAAGTCCAGAGATGTAAATCAGAAGTCGTGAGACAAAAGGATTGAAGAGTTGTGGATTGTGAAGCTAGAGGAAGGAATGTTACCTAAAATTGGAGAATACAATGTTTATACCAATGTAAGCTACCCAAGCATTTAACCAGTTGTGATTTAATCTATGTGAAGGCTTGAGGTAGGCAATCTTTGAGCAGTACCTGAATAAGTGGCGTTGCCATCTTGAGAAATTAGATTTAAAGACACATGGGATTTTTTTTCACTCTTAATAAAAGGGCCCATTTTAAAGAAACAAACAAAATAAATTAGCTCAGCTATAATTCATTTAGGGAGATGCTAGAAAAGTAGACGAGACAAAAGGAATCGAGATGTAGACAATAGACAAGTGAAAATAGGTGCAGGAGTAGGCCATTCGGCCCTTCAAGCCAGCACCGCCATTCAATGTGATCATGGCTGATCATCCCCAATCAGTACCCCGTTCCTGACTTCTCCCCATATCCCCTGACTTCGCTATCTTTAAGAACCCTATCCAGCTCTCTCTTAAAAGTATTCAGAGAACGGGCCTCCACCACCCTCAGAGGCAGAGAATTCCCCAGACTCACATCTCTCTATGTGAAACAGTGTTTCCTCACCTAAATGGCTTACCCCTTATTCTTAAACTGTGGCCCCCTGGTTCTGGACTCCCCCAACATCAGGAGCATGTTTCCTGCCTCTAGCGTGTCCAAACCCTTAATTATCTTATATGTTTCAATGATCCCCTCTCATCCTTCTAAACTCCAGAGTATACAAGCCCAGCCGCTTCCATATATATGGAAAAGGTTAGATAAGAAAGATGAGAGGAGTCATGGTGAATATTAACACCTGCACAAACCTATTGCTCTGAACTGCCAATTTTAGCACTAACAGGAATAATTATTGGACTTCCTTTGAAAATAAATGGATTCAACTGTTTTATGCATCCAATAGTGGCTGAACAGCTGCCAGGGCCTTTCAATGCTCAATTCACCACAAAGTCTATTGTAGAAGACAAAGCTGAAAATAAGATAGACACAAAATGCAGGAGTAACTGAGCGGTATACGCAGCATTTCAGGAGAGAAGGGATGGGTGACATTTCTGGCCTAGACCCTTCTTCAGTCTGAGTTACTCCAGCTTTTTGTGTCTATCTTCGGTTTAAACCAGCATCTGCAGTTCCTTGTGTAGGAAAGCAGGACGGACAGCATCTCTGGAGAGTAGGAATGGGTGACGTGTCGAATCGAGACCCTTCTTCTGTAGTTCCTTCCTACACATGCTGAATATAAGGACTGGTGTCACTCAGAACATCCAATATGTCAGTGTGAGGCATGTTTCCAACAATCGTCGAACAAATCCCAAATCCAAATGAGGAACAGCAATCCCCACCCAGTGCAATTGTTTAATGACATAAAGCGATTAAATTCACTCCATGCCTCGTTTCTTCTTGCAGGGTGATGTCCCACAAATCCTCAGAAGACTCTAATACTCTTCATCTCTCACCTCCTGGGCTTCTTGTCACTGCATCAGTGACAAGTCTGCTTCGACTCTCTGGACCCTGTGCCCTGGAACTCTACCTGTAAACTTGCACCTCGAACCATGACCCTCTTTCCTCTTTTGAAACCTAACTCTGACCAAGCTTCTTGATCAACTTACCCAGAATCTCTTCCGTTGGTTACGACTGATTAAAATGTCTGTGAAGCACCTTGAAACGTTTTAATACATTAACTGATCTGCGCAAAGGCAAGTTGTTGAGTGTATTGAATGCAGTTCCTCACAAAGAAGCTTCACATGGCTAGATAGGTCAGACATTCGAAAGGTAACAAAGCATTGAGTCTCTCTCAAAACCATATTTATGTTTATTCATGAATAATCTGAGCAACAGAATATTAAGAAAATAACTTCAATATATCAACTGGCCAAACAATTCACAGCTTCATTCTGTTCCTATAACTTATGAAACGTCCTTTTAATGGGCAACAATGTAGTGATAACTTTGAGGAGAATTTGCCTTTTGTATTTGTGCATTTCAGACCCTGTGACATAGTTACCTTGCCTCCAAATCAGATACCCTTGGGTCCAAATCCCATTCCAGAGATTTAAGCACAAAAATGTAGGCTGAGACACTGCACTCACACTGCTTGAAAATACATTAAACCGCTCACTCTTGCTTAGACTTAAATTATCTCAAGGTACTGTTTTGAAGAAGAGCAATTCCCCAGACAATACTTATCCTGCAAACAACATCATAAAAACCGTTTATCTGTTTCTGGGAGTGTGATGTGTGCAAAGAGGCTGCTCCATTTCTTCCATTACAGGTTTGAATCTACTTCTAAAGCGTTTCACTGGGATATTCTGAAGGAGATAGGTAAGGTGCTAATCTAAATCTTCTCTTCATCAGAACTGTTCACTATTCACAATGGCACCCTTCAACTCATAGCAGTACTTGGGTTTACAAACTAGCAAGATCTTATCACAAAGGCCAGAGAAAAAGTAAACTTAAAAGTCAGCAGACTTATGTTTTTATGCAATAGGTGCACTGACGGGGAACCATTTATAAAGGGAAGTCAGCTAAACACAAGAGGTGGCACGGTGGTGCAGCGGTAGAGTTGCTGCCTTACAGCGCTCTCAGCGCCAGAGACCCGGGTTCGATCCCGACTATGGGTGCTGCCTGTACGGAGTTTGTACGTTCTCCCCGTGAACGCGTGTTTTTTTTCTCCAAGATCTTCGGTTTCCTCCCACACTGCAAAGACGCACAGGTATGAAGGTTAATTGGCGTGGAGTATGTGTAATTTGTCCCTAGTGTGTGGAGGATAGCGTTAATGTGCGGGGTGATCGCTGGTCGGCGCTGACTCAGCGGGCCGAAGGGCCTGTTACTGCACTGTATCTCTAAACTAAACTAAAGGGAGAAAGAAACAGGTGAGATGAAGGATGAGGAGTCAGCTCATGTGGAGCATGAACACTGATGCAGATCTGTTGGGTCAAATTGTTTGTTATGCAAATATTAACTACCTCCATTAATATTATTTTAAAGGCAATGGAACTGAACATTTCTGGAAAATACTTTTTGGAAAATAGCATTTTATTCGTTATGGCCGCTCAAAAATGAACATTATGGCTTCACCTAGCATTCGAGGCTCTAGATCATATAATTTTCTCAAAATGGCAGGAAGTTAGTAAAGAAGAAGACTCCAAAAGGGATGGATATCAAAGGTAAGGTCATATCAACCTCTATACGCTACCAGGAATGTTTCTGCGCAAAATAAAGCAGTATCAAAAAACTGATTAGATTAATTGATAAATAAACATGGCTTATTTTACCTAGCATTTGGAAGAATGACAGATAACTGGATGAAGATAGTTTTTCAAATGTTGAGAAACATTTGAGAAGCCATTCGGCCCTTCAAGCCAGCACTGCCATTCATGGCTGATCATCTAAAATCAGTACCCCATTCCTCTTCTTCCGCATATCCCTTAATTCCTTTAGGCCAAAGGGCCAAATCTAAATCTCTCTTGAATTGGCCTCCACTGCATTCTGTAGCAGAGAATTCCACAGATTTAGAACTCTCTGGGTGAAGAACATTTTCCCCATCTCACTCCTACATGGCCTACCCCTTATTCTTAAACTGTGACCTCTGGTTCTGGACTCCCCCAACATTGGGAACATTTTTCCTGCATCTAGCCTGTCCAATCCTTTAAGAATTGTATATGTTTCTGTAAGATCCCCTCTCATCCTTCGAAATTCCAGTGAACACAAGCCCAGCTGACCCATTCTTTCATCATATGTCAGTCCCGCCATCCCGGTAATTAACCTGGTGAACATACGCTGCACTCCCTCAAAAGCAATAATGTCCTTCTTCAAATTAGGAGACCAAAATTGCACACAATACTCTAGGTGAAGCCTCGCCGTTTATTACATCTTCAAGATAGATTATATACCAATAAACTACTTCCAGTGGTGGGCAGAAATCGACAACAGGGGTACAGTCTTAAAAGTTGAGTTAGATTGTGAAGGGATACTGTTAGGAAGCACTTGTTCAAACAAAACTTTGATCTCTCTTCCCCATTAATGCTAGGAGCCCAACTGAAGTTAAAGAAGGATAGACTTCTAATTGGCAAGGTTATCAAGATATATGAAGTGAAAGAGAGTAAAGGGATAGAAGTTCAGTAACTAATTGAATAGGGGAGCTGATGTACAAACTTAATAAGCGACTCTTCCTAAATTTCCCAAATACAACTGGCGGCAAAGGTCCTGAGCAAGATTCCTCTCTGATGGTACAGGTTGAACAATGAGGATATTGTCCAACGGTCTCCTCGTGGTTCTGACTTTAAGTACATTACCGCGGTAATGCACGGTGCTTCCCTATCGCCCCAGGATTTTGGAATGTTCAAAATCCTCACCGTGCGCCAACTGCGTGACGTATCCCTTGCACACGCTAACGTACTGATGGCGTACGCTGACGTACTAACAGCGTGCGTGTAGTGCGTGGTGATGCATGGTTACGCACGGTGACGCATGAACATTGCCTGTCACCGTGCGTCAACATTCTTAACCATGTGTCGCCGCGCGCCGCCCGTACGCCATCGGCGCGCTACTTGCGCATCATTTGAGGGCCGCACCACATGATCACCCGTGTATAAAGCACGGCGAGCTTCGAAAGATTTCACTGGGATAATCCTTTCCACGGAGACTGGCGCTACTTGCGGCGCAACTGTCGTACTGCTAGACGATGTTCGCGTGACAGTCACTGCCGGCCTGCCACATAAATGACGCGCAAATGACACCCAAGTGGGACAGGCCCTTAACCTATAATCCATATCTAACTAGGTGGTAATCCAGGGTTGATCTTGAGTTAGCTACTCATTGAAATGGAGAACACAATGGGAACACTATGTGTAGGAAGGAACTGCAGGCGAAATGTGTAGGAAGGTACTGCAGATGCTGGTTTAAACCGCAGATGCTGCTATAAACCAAAGATAGCACAAAATGCTGGAGTAACTCAGTTACTCCAGCGAGTGGAGGAATAGGTGAAGTGGAGAGAAGGAATAGGTGAAGTTTCGGGTTGAGACACTTCTTCAGACCGAACGATGATCTGAAGAATCAAGGAGCGCAGGAGGATGAGGGGACATCTTATAGAGGTATACAAAATCATGGGAGGATTAGATTGGGTAGATGCACAGTCTTTTACCCAGAGTAGGGGAATCGAAGACCAGAGGACGTAGGTGAAGGGGAAAAGATTTAATAGGAATCCGAGGACAAACATTTTCACACAAAGGGTGGTGGGTGTATGGGACAAGCTGCCAGAGGAGGGAGTTGATGCTGGGACTATCCCATTGTTTAAGAAACAGTTAGACAGGTAGATGGATAGGACAGGTTTGGAGGGATATAGACCGAGCGCAGCAAGTGGAACTAGTGTAGCTGGGACATTGTTGGCGGTGTGGGCGAGTTGGGCCGACGGGCCTGTATCCACACTGTATCAACATGACTCTAAGGAGGGTCTCGACCCAAAACGTCACCCATTCCTTATCTCCTGGGAACACAATGGTTGCCCTCAACACTCGTGTGACTGGATGTGGCTCAACTCTGGCATCTTATTGTAGGAGCAATGCTGGTTTACAAAAAAAAACCCAGAATGCTGAAGTAAACGAGTGGCTCAGGCAGCATTCCTGGAGGATATGGATAGGTGACGTTTCGGGTCGGGACCTTTCTGTAGTGAAGGTACACAGACACCTTTAGGTCTTCACTACTTCATTAATCATACATCATATAGCCCTGGCTGTACGTGGTCTGTCACGATCACCAGAGAGAGAGCTAGGGGCGTGTGGGTTACAATTATACTAACTGGTGGGGGGGTGGTTAGCATGGACATTGTCACTATCAATTAAAGGTGTATACACATATCATCTACATCCTTCCTCTACCAAAACAAACAGTGAGTGACAGGACGACCACGTCTCATTCGCTAGGGTAAATGCAAACAGTAAAGCACAGGAATACAGAATCACATGTAATCGCCGTAACGGACCGGCGGCCTGACCAGGCGACCAGACCGGGTCCGCACCTCGCCATCACCTCCTTCCCCGACGGGAACAAGCGGAGACGATGCCGGGGCATGGTGGGGGCTACGGACAGGAGAACCCCTGGGCGATGAAGGCATCGGGGGGGACGATGAAGAGAAGGGCGAGGAAGCCGGAGAAAACGGGACCGCAGCCGGGAGGCGGACAGGAGGAGAACGGGGGGGGGGGGGGGGTGACCCCAGAGGAACGGGCAAAGCACTGGGCCGCGACAGTGGCAGGGGGGGGGCATACGGAGCCGCCGGGGGTGGGAGAGGCTCGTTCACGAGCCGGAGATGCTGGCGGGACCGGCGGTACACCCTTCCGTCGTGGTTGACAAGGTACAAATGAGGGGAACCGGCAGAACCGACGACCACGGCCAGCTTGGAACGGCCAGAAGTGGACCTCATACGGACGACCTGGCCGGGGAGAAGAGGGCAGAGGACACGGCAGGACCTGTCGTGGGAACGCTTCTGTATACCGTGTTTTTGGGCACTGCGTTTCCGGACCAAGGCAGGTTTAAAGACGGAGGGGGACAGGGACTGCTGAGTATCCAGGACCCGGTATGTCTGCCTGCAGATCCATGACGGGGTGCAACTGCCTGTGTCCTACGCATCCCGCACAATGACGACCGCTGTACAACACTATGCCCAGATTGAAAAGGAGCTGCTGGCTGTTGTCTTTGCCTGCTCCAAATTCAAGGACTATATCCTGGGCAACTGCATCACTGTCGAGACGGACCAACAGCCTCTGGTCACCATCCTCAACAAGCCGATACACGTGGCCTCCTCCCGGCTCCAGCGCATGATGCTCCAGCTACAACGCTTCACTTTCACAGTGGTTTATCGCAAGGGCAAGGACATGTTTGTTGCTGACACGCTGTCTCGGGCGCCTCTCTCATCCACAACCCAGCATCCGTACGAGACGTCCGATCTGATAGTCCTAAACGTTAATTTCGTGCCCTCCAGTCAGTTGAAGTCCCTGGCCAAGCACACGGCGGCTGACGCTTCGCTACAGCAACTGGCCGCGATATTCAAGCAGGGCTGGCTTTCCGCGCTTTTGCCGAACGATGGAACATTCGCCATTACACCAGCAGCCCGGAATACCCGCAGAGCAACGGACTGGCCGAGCGCGCGGTCCGCAGTGCTAAAGGATTGTTGGAACGTTGCCGCCTATCCCACTTCTGACACCATGTAATGAAGGTACACAGACACCTTAATGTCTTCACTACTTTATTAATCATACATCATATAGCCCTAGCTGTACGTGGTCTGTCACGATCACCAGAGAGAGAGCTAGGGGCGTGTGGGTTACAATTATACTAACTGGTGGGGGAGTGGTTAGCATGGACATCGTCACTATCAATTAAAGGTGTATGCACATATCATCTACACCTTCCTCATACTGATCCAACAGTCTGCTTGTGGCCCTGATTATGGGTAGATCTCGACCAGGTACTAACCTGGGTGAGGAGGTATAAGTGCGGCTGACACGGTCAAGTAGCCATGGTCATGTAGCCTGCTACCATTCCTGTGTGCACATTTATAAATGAAAAACAACCAATAAAAGGGGCAAAGACCAGTGCGTGTGGGACCATCCCACGGCACAGCAAGTCCCTCAGGAAGGAATTGAGGAAGCGTAATGTAGGAATAATTTTACATTTATATAATTCCTTTATAAACACAAAAGCAGCCAATATGTGTACAGTAAGGTCCCACAACAGCCACAAGGCCAATTTGCTATTTGAGACATTAGTGATGGTTGGGATTAAGAGAATACTGCCCTGCTCTTCCTTGAAATGGAGCCATGGGAGCGTTTACATGTGGCTGAACGTGTCTTGGCTTAATGTACTCGGCTGAATAATAGCTCATCTGAAGCTGAAGCATTCTCTCGGTGGTGCACTGAAGTGGCAACTTTTGATTTTGTGTTCATCTCTGGAGTCGGACTTGAATCCACAATCTTGTAACCTTCTGACTCAGAGGAGGGAGTGCTAACGCAGAGCTATGGCTGAGTAAAACAGAGGCTAACGGGGGGGGGGGGGGGGGGGGATAAAACAAATCATTCACTGAACAGTAACACTAGCAAAAGAAGCTCAGTAAGATGTAATGTTACCAAACAGTCATTGAGATAACAGTGCAATCGATGCAGAGTCCTTCAGTGCTTGGAATTTAGTCTCTCATCTAGCTAATGGGATTTGAAATCTGCAGGTGAAGACGGAACCATTAAGGTGACTTATACAGAAGATTTATTCAGAAAACTTGCTCTGAAATTTACCAATGAAATTTCTCACTCGAGGTAACCATGGCAATTTGCAGTTGTCCTTGAAATCTTCTGTCAATGTATGATTGTTGCTTGCAGCTGCTCTCACTGCAAGAACACTTTCATTCGTTACCATGGAGCAAATGGAGGCATTTTAACCACAGTATTCTTCAATCTCCAAGGATTGCACTGTGACTGCGCCTCACCTTTCATTAACCATCATTTCGAGCTCGATTAGGGAGAACGATAAAAGTGTGGAGCTGGCAGACTTAACACATTTAACCCATACCCAGGCCCCCCGAATGTGCCTTGTGGGCCACTAGGCACGCTCGAAAATCCTGAGTAGAGGGATTATAAAAACCTAGCAGCGGACAGAACATTACGGAATTAATGTTGCTTTTGTTGTTGCAGTATTTTTCAAACATTAAACCAACTACAGCACCCATGTGACGTTTTCCATTTCCTTTCACCAATAGAAACAATATTGCTTTATTAACTCTATCAAAACACGACATCATTTTTAAGGTCTGTATTGAATCTCCCTTAACATTTACGACTAGGAGGAGAGCAATCCCAATATTTCCAATCTCCCCCATATATCCAAAGTCTCTCATCCTTGAAAGATGTCGCAGTCCAGTGCACCAGGATTACATTAACAGCGCACGGAAAGTCTATCACGCCCATTGCTGGATGTTAACTCACTCCTTCATGTTCCTGCCTGACATTTCACACATCCTGCCATCCAGACATGGGTAGCAGAGGAACATAGAAATGTGATCAAGGCACTCAGCTCCTCGTACACCTTTTGCATTTCAATCACAATGCGGTTGAGCTGCATTTTAGTTCCATTTACGGGTCGTGCACTGCAATTACTAACGTCTAACCTCACAAATGTTTCTTGGATTCGGTTTTGAAATATTCAACTGATCAGTTCTGAGAGATGTTCAGATTTCCATTATCATTTTTATGGTGATGGCTTTCTGATCTCATTCCCAGCTCCAATTTAGTTTGTTCTGGACTTGCCAGCCAAAACCTACAGTAACCTTCAAAATCCTAACTGGACCACTTATTTGTAGTGGGCTGGAGAAAGCCGAGTGCTTGTTGGTGCTTGCAATTCTACAGGATTTTGACCTTCGTGGAGTTCTTACAATTTGAACCACGATACACTCAGTAGGTTCAAATCTCATTTCTGAGACTCCAGTACAAACTCCAGGGCAATCTTTCCCAGATGATCACTTTTGAAATGGATCTAACGTTAGAAAGAAAATACAGAATAACACCAATGTTGTAATGTTTTTTTGTAGGACCTTGTTGTGCAGAAACTGGCGTGGAAAATTGACCAATAGTGGCGACACTTCAACATTACATCATTTGCAATAAAGCACTTCTCAGATTATGAGTGCAAAAATTAATGCATAGAATTTAGCACAGTACAACACAGGAGCAGGCCCTTCGGCCCATAATAATGCCAAGTTATACTAAGCGTAGGCTTGGCGATCGTTTCGTCGAACACCTCTGCTCGGTCCGCATTAACCAACCTGACAGCTGATCTATATCGGTGAGACCAAGCGTAGGCTTGGCGATCGTTTCGCCGAACACCTCCGCTCGGTCCGCATTAACCAACCTGGCTCAGCACTTCAACTCCCCCTCCCATTCCGTATCCGACCTCTCTGTCGTGGGTCTCCTCCACGGCCAGAGTGAGCAACACCGGAAATTGGAGGAACAGCACCTCATATTCCACTTGGGGAGTCTGCATCCCGGTGGCATGAACATGGCATTTCTCACAATTCTGTTGACCCTTGCTGTCTCCTCCCCTTCCTACCTCTCCCTCAGGCCTCGGGCTCCTCCTCCTTCTTTTTCCTTTCTTCTCCCTGCCTCCTCCCACCCCCTATCAGTCTGAAGAAGGGTTTCGGCACGAAACGTTGCCTGTTTCCTTCGCTCCATAGATGCTGCTGCACCGGCTGAGTTTCTCCAGCATTTTTGTGTACCTTCCAAGTTATACTAATCTCTTCTGCCTGCATGTGATCCATATCGCTTCATTCCCTGCATCTCCATGTGCCTATCTAAAAGCTTCCAAATGCCACCATGCCACATATGCCTCCACCGCCACCCCTGGCAGTGCCTTCCGGGCACCCACCACTCTCCAGGCACTCACCAATTGCCCTGCACATCTCCTTTAAACTTTGCTCTTCTCACCTTAAATTTATGCCCTCCACTCTTTGACATTTCCACTCTGCGAAAAAAGGTTCTGAATATCTACCCTATCTATGCTGCCCATCATTTTATATACTTCCATCAGGTCTTCCCACAGCCTCCGATGCACCAGACAGAACTAAAAAGTTTGTCCAGTTTCTGGTAAACCTCGGCTGCACCCTCTTCAAAGCCTCTATATCCTTTCTGTAAAGTAGCGTACCAGAACTGCATACCATACTCCAAATGTGGCCTAGCCCAATTCCTACAAAGCTGCCAACATGTGTTCCTGGCTCATAATCAATGTCCCGACCAATAAAGGCAAACATGCTGTACACCTTCATTATCCTCGATCTACTGGTGTTGTCACTTTCATGGACTTTGAATCCTAATATCCCTCCATATAATAATGCTGTTAAGAGTCTTTCCATTTACTGTGTACTTTTCTCTCACATTCAACCTCACAAACTAACACCTCACATTTGCTTGGATTAAACTCCAATCGCTCTTTCTCCACTCGTTTCAGTAACTGGCCCTATCCCGCTGTATACTTTGGCAGCGTCCCTCACTCCTCCAATTTTGGTGTCATCAGCAGACTTCAAGTTCAAGTCAAGTGAGTTTATTGTCATGTGCCCCTGATAGGACAATGAAATTCTTGCTTTGCATCAGTGCACAGAACATAGAAGGCATTTACTACAAAACAGATCAGTGTGTCCATATACCATATATAAATATATACACACATGAATAAATAAACTAATTAACCAACCCATCTACATGTAATTCCAAGTTGCTTATATGTATCACAAACAGCTGAGGTCCTAGCACAATTCCCTGTAGAAACCCATTGGTCTAACCTACCATTTCCATAAGCTTTCAATTCAACATTATTGCAATGAAGCTGCTGGACGCTCAGCAGGTCAAGCAACAAATGTGACGACAAAAGTTGACCTTTTCGGGCCTTGCATCAAGACCTGCACTTTGCCTCCACAAATACAATTCGACCTATTGAGTTCCCCCAGTTGTTTTTTGTTTGTAGATACAAAATGCTGGAGGTAGTCAGCAGTTCAGGCAGCATCTCTGGAGAAAGGGAAAGGTGATGTTGCGTGTCAACACCCTTCTTCTGGCCCGACCCGAATTGACCTGACCCGAAACGTCACCTCTTCCTTTTCTCCAGTGATGCTGTCTGACCCGCTGTGTTACCCAGCAATTTTTGTCTATCTTTGGTGCAACACAGTTCTTTCCTAGGCGTTTTTTTTTTTGTTCCTGACCATGACATCTGCCACCTTTTGTGCCTTCTCCACTATGGAGGGGACTATGCTCAAAGGTAAGAGAAGGTGAGAGGCACAACCAATTAGGATTTTTCTACGGAAATAATCCGTGTTGGTGTGAACTGGACAACTACACCTGTGGAGATTGTGTCCCGGTGCAAATCCTGAAGGACCGTGTTGGGGAACTGGAGCAGCAGCTGGATGATCACAGGACCATCCGGGAAAATGAGAGCTTAACTGGACAGGATCTACGTTGAGGTTGTTACGCCAAGGATACAAGAAGAGCGAAGAGGAAGGGAAGTGAGCGGAGTGCAGGAGACCCCGGTGGCTGTACCTATACAAAACAGGTACACCCTCTTGCAAGCTGTCGGGATGGACGGCACTTCCAGTCCGAGCGGCAAACTTGTCTTTCAATCAAATCCTGGCTCCGAGGAGCAACCAGAGAGACCTACATCAGTAGCGGTTGGTGACTCAATAGTGAGAGGTATGGAAAGGAGATTCTGTGGCAACAGGCGAGACTCCAGGATGGTTTGTGGCTTCCCTGGTGCCAGGGTCCAAGACGTCTTGGACCGATTGCTGGGCATCCTCAAGGGGGAAGGGGAGCAGCCGGATGTGGTTATGCATATCGGCACAAACGAGGTCGGGAAGAAGAGGAAGGAGGTTCTACAAGGTGAGTTTAGAGAGTTAGGAAGAAGGCTGAAAAGCAGGACCTCCAGGGTGGTTATCCCTGGTTTGCTTCCAGTATCTCGTGCTGGTGAGGGCAGGAACAGGGATATAGGGGATCTAGATTTGTGGCTGAGGAGCTGGTGCAGGGGGCTGGGATTGAGATTGATAGACCACTGGGATCTCCTCTGGGGTATTGGTGACCTGTACAAAAGGGATGGGTTGCACCTTAACTGGAGGGGGACCAACCTTCTGACAGGCAGGTTTGTTAGTGTTACACGGGTTGGTTTAAACTAAATAGTGGGAGGGAGGGGTCGACAAATTGGAAGTATAAGGATGGAGTTAAAGGGAAAGAGAGTTCAGGAAAAGTTATAAAAGACACCCGGATTAATGGGACGGAAAGTTCAACAAGGGATAAGAGAGTAAGGTCAGGTGAAAAAGGAAGCGGTGTGAGAGGGGAGGTGAATACCAAATTAAAGTATTATATATGAATGTGCAAAGTATAAGAAATAAAGTGGATGAGCTTGAGGCTCAGTTAGAGATTGGTAGGCATGATGTTGCGGGAATTACAGAGACATGGTTGCAAGAGGATCGGAGCTAGGAACTGAATATTCAGGGTTATTCATCCTATTGAAAAGACAGGCAGGTGGGCAATGGGGTAGCTCTGTTGGCAAAGAATGAAATTTAGTCCTTTGCGAGGGGTGACATAGAATCAGAAGATGTAAATCACTGTGGATGGAACTGAGAAATTGTAAGAGTGAAAAGACCCTAATGGGAGATATCTACATGCACCCAAACATGCATCTATCTCTGCCTTAAAAATATCAATTGACTTGGCCTCCACGGACCCTATAGGGAGAGAACTCAATTGCAGAATCACATCTGTGGGTGAGTGAAGACACACAGTATTGGGTTCAGCTTGTAAGGCTTTGTTCCCAGTGGGTTCACAAGGGAGCTTTCTGAACGTTTTGTGAGACATTAATGGTGTTATTATGGATTCAGAAAGTATTCAGACCCCTTCACTTTTTCCACATTTTGTTACGTTACAGCCTTATTTTAAAATGGATTAAATTATTTTTGTTTTATCATCATCCACACACAATACCCAGAATAAAGAAGCAAAAACAGGTGTTTAAAAATATTTATTATTTAGATTTGTTATTTGTTATTAAAGATAATTGAAATATCATATTTACATAAGTATTCAGACACTTTGCTATGACACTCAAAATTGAGCTTAGGTTCACCCTGTTTCCATTGATTATCCTTTAGATGTTTCTACAACTTACATGGAAACATAGAAAATAGGTGCAGGAGGAGGCCATTTGGCCCTTTGGCACTTCGAGCCATTCATTGTGATCTCGGCTGATCGTTCCGCTATCAATAACCCGTGCCTGCCTTCTCCCCATATCCCTTGACTCCACTAGCCCCTAGAGCTCTATCCAACTCTCTCTTAAATCCATCCAGTGATTTGGCCTCCACTGCCCTCTGTGGCAGGGAATTCCATAAATTCACAACTCTCTGGGTACAAAAGTTTTTTCTCAGCTCAGTCTTAAATGACCTCCCCTTTATTCTAAGATTGTGGCTCCTGGTTCTGGACTCACCCAACATTGGGAACATATTCCCTGCATCTAGCTTGTCCAGTCCTGTTATAATTTTATATGTTTCTATAAGATCCCCCATCATCCTTCTAAGCTCCAGTGAATACAAGCCTAGTCTTTTCAATCTTTCCTCATATGACATATTAAGGATAAGGGGGAAGTCTTTTAGGACCGAGATGAGAAAATCGTTTTTCACACAGAGAGTGGTGAATCTGTGAAATTCTCTGCCACAGAAGGTAGTTGAGGCCAGTTCGTTGGCCATATTAAAGAGGGAGTTGGATGTGGCCCTTGTGGCTGAAGGGATCAGGGGGTATGGAGAGAAGGCAGGTACAGGATACTGAGTTGGATGATCATATTGAATGGTGGTGCAGGCTCGAAGGGCCGAATGGCCTGCTCCTGCACCTAATTTCTATGTTTTTATGTTTCTATGACAGTCCCGCCACCCCAGGGATCAATATCGTGAACCTACGCTGCACTGCCTCAATCACAAGGATGTCCTTCCTCAAATTAGGAGACCAAAACTGTACACAATACACCAGATGTGGTCTCACCAGAGCCTATACAACTGCAGAAGAACCTCTTTACTCCTGTACTGAAATCCTCTTGTTATGAAGGCCAACATTCCATTAGCTTTCTTCACTGCCTGCTGCACCTGCACGCCAACTTTCAGTGACTGGTGTACAAGGACACCCAGGTCTCGCTGCACCTCCCCCTTATCTAACCTAATCCCATTGAGATAATAATCTGCTCCCTTGTTTTTGCCGCCAAAGTGGATAACCTCACATTTATCTATATTGTACTGAATCTGCCACACATCTGCCCTGCAACCTCCTAACCTCCTCTTCACAGTTCACTTGAATGGTGTCCACCAGTAATAAATTAAATTGATTCGGACATGATTTGGAAAGGCACACACCTGTCCATATAAGGTCCCACAGATGACAGGGCATGTCAGAGCAAAAACCAAGGCATGAAGACAAAGGCATTTCCGATTAGGAAAAGGGGAGATGCAGCGAGACCTGGGTGTCATGGTACACCAGTCATTGAAAGTAGGCATGCAGGTGCAGCAGGCAGTGAAAAAGCGAATGGTATGTTAGCTTTCATAGCAAAAGGATTTGATACAGGAGCAGGGAGGTTCTACTTCAGTTGTACAGGGTCTTGGTGAGACCACACCTGGAGTATTGCGTGCAGTTTTGGTCTCCAAATCTGAGGAAGGACATTATTGCCATAGAGGGAGTGCAGAGAAGGTTCACCAGACTGATTCCTGGATGTCAGGACTGTCTTATGAGAAAGACATACTCTCTGGAATTTAGGAGATTAAGAGGGGATCTTATAGAAACTTACAAAATTCTTAAGGGGTTGGACAGGCTAGATGCAGGAAGATTGTTCCCGATGTTGGGGAAAGTCCAGGACAAGGGGTCACAGCTTAAGGATAAGGGGGAAATCCTTTAAGACCGAGATGAGAAAGACTTTCTTCACACAGAGA
Source organism: Okamejei kenojei (assembly GCA_035221665.1). Lineage (NCBI taxonomy): Eukaryota > Metazoa > Chordata > Chondrichthyes > Rajiformes > Rajidae > Okamejei > Okamejei kenojei. The sequence goes on from CM069132.1 coordinate 141,177,705, forward strand.
GTGGTGAGTCTCTGGAACTCTCTGCCACAGAGGGTATTGAGGCCAGTTTTGGCTATATTTAAGAGTGAGTTGGATGTGGCCCTTGTAGCTAAGGGGATCAGAGGGTATGGAGAGAAGGCAGGTACGGGATACTGAGTTGGATGATCAGCCATGATCATATTGAATGGCGGTGCAGGCTCGAAGGGCTGAATGGCCTACTCCTGCACCTAATTTCTATGTTTCTATGAAGACAAAGGAATTGTCCGTAGACCTCCGAGACAGGATTGCGCGAGACACAGATCTGGGGAAGGCAATGGAGGAAGAAGAGCACAGTGGCCTCTGGAAGAACTTAGGAACAGGGAGGCTGATCAAGAAGAAGGGCCCGATGGTCACTCTGACAGAGGTCCAGAGTTCCTCTGTGGAGATGAGAGAACCTTCCAGAAGGACAACTATATCTGCAGCACTCCACCAATCAGGCTTTATGGTAGAGTGGCCAGAGGAAGCCACTCCTCAGTAAAAGGCACATGGCAGCCCGCTTGGAGTTTGCCAAAAGGCACCTAAAGGACTCTCAGACCATGAGAAAGAAGATTCTCTGGTCTGATGAAACCAAGATTGAATGCTTTGGCCTGAATGCCAAGCGACACATCTGGAGGAAACAAGGCACCACTCATCATGGTGAAGCATGGTGATGGCAGCATCATGCTGCGGGGATGCTTTTCAGAGGCAGGAACTGGGAGACTAGCCATGACTGATGGAAAGATGAACGGAGCAAAGTACAGAGGGATCCTGCTCCAGACCATTCTGGATACTTATGTAAATGTGATATTTCAGTTATTTCTTTTTAATTACTTTGCAAACATTTCTAAACACCTGTTTTCACTTTTTTATTATGGAGTATTGTGTGTAGATTGTGATTTAAAAAAAAATAATTTAATCCATTTTAGAATAAAGCTGTAACGTAACAAAATGTGGAAAAAGTGAAGGGGTCTGAATACTTTCAGAATGTGCTGTTTAGATAAGAAAGCTGTTTTTGTTATGGTGGTAAATGAAAGCAGTGGCTCGAAGGATTTCGAGGTTAGACAAGGACTGAAGTTCATTGACTGAATGAAAATCCAGAGTTGACCTTTGAGGTGAATCACAGGGCTACAGTTCAAGGGGAAAGGGGAGGGCTGATTTCAAAAAGAGAATCATAATTTTAAAATTGCATCCTAAGCTAAATGCAGGCTGAGGTGCATCAGTGAGCAAAGGGTTGAAGGCGATTGGAACTTGTTATGAATTGGAAGATTGACGGCCGAGATTTGGAAATGTTCTGGAACATCTGCCAGGATTACATTGGCACAATTGCCCCTTTATCATGAGGAGGAAGTGAAGAATAGTTGAGGAAGACTTCTGAAGAAATGATGCCCAAGGGCCAAGATGGTGCTCAAGGCAATGGAAGACCCGGCGTGGTGGACTGCCTTGAGGGGGAGGAGGTGGGGGGAGAAACAAATGGGGAACTGGGGGATGTGGAACTTTGTAATCACCCTTTATGGGTGACTATTTCCATACCTTGACATGGTAAGCAAGCAAAGAATTTCACTGTGACTTGTCACATGTGGCAATAAAGTATTCAATTCAATTAGAAAAATATGGCAAGTCGTGCAATAAGACTAAAGTATGGCAAGATCCAACAACATCCAGGCCTTCTCACTCAAGTTGTGAGATGGGCTGGAAGTTGATGGACAAAGATGTTGCTGCTCTCATGGATCATCCAGAATTATGCCAGAATAATCTTGTACCACCCCCACCACACGGAAGGATACACCTCGTTACACGCAGATTCCGAAAGCTCACACTACTTAATGTCTTGCTATATAAGCTATCAGAAATGTGTTTATATACAGTGGCTTGCAAAAGTTTTCATATCCCTTGAACTTTTCCAGTTTGTCACGTTACAACCACAAACGTAAATGTATTTTATTGGGATTTTATGTGATAGACCAACACAAAGTGGTGCGTAATTGTGAAGTGAAAGGAAAATGATACATGGTTTTCAAATTTTTTTACAAATAAAAAACTGAAAAGTGTGGCGTGCAAAAGTATTCAGTCCCCTTTACTCTGATACCCCTAAATAAAATCCAGTGCAACCAATTGCCTTCAGAAGTCACCTAATTAGTAAATAGAGTCCACTTGTGTGTAATCTAATCTCAGTATAAATACAGCTGTTCTGTGAAGGCCTCAGAGGTTTGTTAGTGAACATTAGTGAACAAACAGCATCATGAAGCCCAAGGAACACACCAGACAGGTTAGGGATAAAGTTGTGGAGAAGTTTAAAGCAGGGTTAGGTTATATCCCAAGCTTTGAACATCTCACGGAGCACTGTTCAATCCATCATCCGAAAATGGAAAGAGTATGGCACAACTGCAAACCTACCAAGACATGGCCGTCCACCTAAACTGACAGGCCGGACAAGGAGAGCATTGATCAGAGAAGCAGCCAAGAGGCCCATGGTAACTCTGCAGGAGCTGCAGAGATCCACAGCTCAGGTGGGAGAATCTGTCCACAGGACAACTATTAGTCGTGCACTCCACAAATCGGGCCTTTATGGAAGAGTGGCAAGAAGAAAGCCATTGTTGAAACAAAGCCCTGTTTGCAGTTTAAGAAGTCCCGTTTGCAGTTTGCCACGTCATGTGGGGGCACAGCAAACATGTGGAGGAAGGTGCTCTGATCTGATGAGACCAAAATTGAATTTTTTGGCCTAAATGCAAAACGCTATGTGTGGTGGAAAACTAACACTGCACATCACCCTGAACACACCATCCCCACTGTGAAACATGGTGGTGGCAGCATCATGCTGTGGGGGTGCTTTTCTTCAGCAGGGACAGGGAAGCTGGTCAGAGTTGATGGGAAGATGGATGGAGCCAAATACAGGGCAATCTTGGAAGAAAACCTGTTAGAGTCTGCAAAAGACTTGAGACTGGGGCGGAGGTTCACCTTCCAGCAGGACAATGACCCTAAACATATAGCCAGAGCTACAATGGAATGTTTTAGATCAAAGCATATTCATGGGTTAGAATCTAAGTCCAGACCTAAATCCAATTACCTAAATGAGACTCTCTGGCAAGACTTGAAAATTGCTGTTCACAGACACTCTCCATCCAATCTGACTGAGCTTGAGCTATTTTGCAAAGAAGAATGGGCAAAAATTTCAGTCTCTAGATGTGCAAAGCTGGTAGAGACATACCCCAAAAGACTTGCAGCTGTAATTGCAGCGAAAGGTGGTTCTACAAAGTATTGACTACTGAATACTTTTGCACGCCACACTTTTCAGTTTTTTATTTGTAATAAAATTTGGAAACCATGTATCATTTTCCTTCCACTTGAATTATGCACTGCTTTGTGTTGGTCTATCACATAAAATCCCAATAAAATGCATTTAAGTTTGTGGTTGTAACGTGACAAAATGTGGAAAAGTTCAAGGGGTATGAAAACTTTTGCAAGCCACTGTAAATGAATAATTAATTCCAATTCTGTCCTCAAAAATGAAAAAAACAAACTTTTTTAAGAAGTATCATTTGGGCTTCCTATCCCAGGGACTGTTTTCAATATGGTTGGTATTAGCTATCCCCTGGATGAAGTACAACATGGGCAAGGATCAATGCTTCTCCTGTTCCATTGGATATCGTGGACAGGGATTTGCTTGAAGTACTCCCTCCCCGAACCCTAACCCTAAGTGAACATGCAGAAATGGGTGCCTGGCAGAGATCAGTCAATGGAGACAAAACCCACTCTAGATTCTAGACCCATGTGCAACTATTTCAGGAATGCACGCACCAGAGGTCTAATATGACACATTTTCACCTTCTCACCCGCTGCCACTTGCTGTGAGATTACCAACAAAAAGCAAGGAGGAACTTTGTGTAGATTCTTCAAGCTATCAGTCTCAGGAGTCAAAGTTACGTATGTTGTGTAAGCGTATATAATGGGCACAGAGGTACAGATTTATGGTTTACATGTAGCACAGCCATGGAATTTCCTCCTAAATCTTTCCTTTAAGATGCTCTTTAACTACCATAAATGGCTGTTGATAACTTCTACACATCTTTACTGCATTCAAGGTGATAGCTAAATAAATGCTGTTGTTATCACCTGTCAAATGATTCTAATTGGCATGAGTAGTAAATAAGAGCTGGAACAAAGTTTGGGTTATATTTCAGCCAATAAGCATGCTCTATTGTGCAAGAATTTTCTGAAGGACTGTCGTTGACTTTAAGTGCATTCAGACAGTTTGTTTGCATGAATGCACGCAGAAGTTGTCAGCTAGCTGAGTTTATGTAGAGCCAACATTGGGTCCATGTGAGAATCAGCAACGTACTGTATGTGGCTTTAAAGTGCAGATGCTGGATCGAGGGTACACAAAAAGCTGGATTGCAGCAGCATCTAAGGAGCTCTTCTTCAGACTGGACAAATAAGCCACTGTATGGCATTCAACTCTACGGAGGTGTCCTTGAGTTTCCAGCAAAGATTAATTGAGGACTGATTTACGCAACCATGGAGAAAATTCTTACAGGCTTTACAGAGATTAAATGCAAAAAATTTCCATGAGCACTTTCCTGCTGATTAACTGTGAAAGTCCTCTATGGCATTTAAAAGTGTAATGATAAGTTAGTTCACTTTTCAAGTTAGTGTGGGATTAATAACAAATTTGGCCAACCAGTGGTTGCGAAGGGAAGATAATTTGTGGGGCGCACAACTTGTGACAAAGTCCCAGGAGCTATTTGTCTGATTTACTAATTCTCAGATGTTCATTCTCTCTAATAGTCCCCGAACTGAGGACCAAACAAGAGACAGCCATGGGTTTATAGACACTTACAGGCCACATCATTTAGGAATGGTAATTTACATTCCCTGACGGATAATAGTGAATTGGTTGGTTGGGTCATAAGGTCGTAAGCGATAGGAGCAGAATTAGGCCGTTCAGCCCATCAAGTCTACTCCAGCATTCAATCGTGGCTGAACTATCTCTCCCTGTGCATCATGGAGAATGGGGTTACCATTCTCTTGCCTTTTCCCCCATAACCCCAGACATCCATACTAATCAACTTGAGGCCAATCTAGTAATTTCATGGCTACTGCAACATGGCTTGGATTTAATTTGAATTTATATTTATATTTGAATTTTTCAGCTGTCATAGAGGGATGCACACTTGTGCCTCCAGAACACTGGTCCAGAACTCTGCCAGCTAGTCCAGCAGCTTAAAGGGCCTGTCCCACTTCGGCGACTTTTTAGGTGAGTGCAGGAGATTGTGCTCGCATCATGATTGCCACATGGTCGCCACACGTTTGCTGGTGGTCTCTCGTGAATCTCCTTCTTGGCCGAGAGGAATTCCCGCATTCTGGGAACTAGTCGCGGCCTCAGTATGGTCGCAGCAAATTTTCAACTGGTTGAAAAATTTTCTGCGATCAAAAATTGGTCGCCATGTAGTCTTATGTAGTCGTAGGTGCCCCTAGTGGTAGTGGGGTCGCCATGTAGTTGTAGGTAGTCGAGTTGTAGGTAGTCGTAGGTAGTTTTAGTTAATCTCCTTTGCTGACCGGGCATTTACATTGGCTCATTGGGGGGAAAAAAACGTAAGCACGAGTTTTCAGAACCAAGGATATCCGACCGGTAATGTTAAATGCCCGCCGAACTTCATAGCTGTGTATCTCGACCCGAAACGCGCCTATCTCCTTCGCTCCTTAGATGCTGCTGCACCCGCTGAAACCCCCCTTCATAGCTGTGTCTCGGCTTCTTAAAAGTGTCTCCACTACTTCTTCCCCCCCCCCCCCCCCAATTCTCGTTCCTTTTCCCCTCCCCCCTCCCCCCCCCGCACTTTTAAAGGACTTACCGTACACTGTGCTAGCCGTCTTTAACCTTCCTGTTTGTCGCGGTGTGTGTCTATATCACCTTGGCTTTGCACCGTGTGAATTTCAGACAGCGCTCCCCCGCTTTCCCTGGCCCCCGCCTTTGTTATGTGTTTGTTATGTGTTTGTGTTCCGCTCTGACGGTCGCTGTTCCAGTTCGCGGTTTTTCAGGCGAATGCCACGAGCTTGAAGGTCGCAGACAGTCCGCTGAAAACTCGCCTAAGTGGGACAGGCCCTTAACTGCTATCTTACCACATTGTTCCATATGCTACAGATTGGAATATGTCCAAGTGAAGAGAGAAGCGGAAAAGTTAAATGGAACAAATGGGCTGCATTTATGTGGATGTGGACTGATGGATTGTTGATGTTTTGGAAAATGCATCCAAGGGAGCACTGGTATTAATGCTTTTCAAAGAAAAGTGCGATGCTTCACTTTCACTACCATTATTTTTTGACAGGAATGAATTATTCTGACTGCTCCTTGTAAGCACTGCACTCACATTTGCTGCTTAATAATGTAACTAAGCAAAACCATATATAGTGATTTACTCACAGCAGAGGCTGTTGTAAATACCTCTGATCCCTGCAAATATTTCATCCAAGCTGCTGTCAGTGCAAACTATTTTCAGTGCAATGTTCAAGAGACTGTAGGATCAAATGCTGTCCTTCATTTCAAAATCCCTATGGATCTGTCACGTCCTGTGGATGAGACATTAAATGAGGTCCTATCTGCTTTTGCAAAAATGAGATATCAATGATCTCCTTGGACCATGGCAGTGAAGCCCAAGTCTAGAGGGCTTAGTTTTGACATGAGTTGCAAAGATGATTGGGGGAAGTCCAAGATAGTATTTTTCATCACCCATGGAATGATTGCAATCTGAAACATCTTGCCTGTCAAGTGATGGAAGCAAAACTCTCACAGCACCTGGATGCAGTGAAGACAGTAGAAGGATGAGAGGGGATCTTATAGAAACATATAAAATTCTTAAGGGATTGGACAGGCTAGATGTTCCCAATGTCGGGGGAGTCCAGAACCAGGGGTCACAGTTTAATAATAAGGGGTAGGCCATTTAGTGCTGAGATGAGGAAAAACCTTTCCAGCCAGAGAGTTGTGAATCTGTGGAATTCTCTGCCACAGAAGGCAGTGGAGGCCAATTCACTGGATGTTTTCAAGAGAGAGTTAGATATAACTCTTAGGGCTAATGGAATCATGGGATAAGAGGATAAAGCAGGAAAGGGGTACTGATTTTGGATGATCTGCCATGATCATACTGAATGGCGGTGCTGGCTCGAAGCGCCAAATGGCCTACTCTTGCACCTATTTTCTATGTTTCTTTGGACCAAGTGCAGGTACATAGGATGAATATAGATAGGTTCTCGATGGTCGGATGGAAATGGTGGATCAAAGGGCCTCGTCCTGTGACGTATGACTCCATGAGTAGGGTATTTCCCCCTTGGTGTCCAAGTCAATATTTGTTCCTCAACGAACATCACTAAAACGGATCAATATCACACTGCTGTTTATGAAACCTTCTTGCGAGCAAGATGGGTGTTAGATATCCGCTATTACAACACTGATCACAATTTGAAACGTACTGAAACGCCTGTGAAATGATTTGGGATGTCTCAAAGCTATGGAAGATGTCACATATACAACAGTTATTCATCACATATGCCCTTCTCACTGGGATCTGGGTTTCAAGTGAATGGGTGCATGTTTGGCAATGGGCAGATGTGTAACGTATTCATATATGATACTGATTACAAGCATGACATCTTTACATATATCACTGTACCTGTACTAGTGCGATAAGTCCCTGTGAGAGATGCCTGGAGCGGGTCTCCTTGACTTTGACTGAGACTCCTCAAAGGGGGCTTTTGATAAACTCTATCTTCATATATGGGGTCAATGTGGTGCTCTGGAGACTGCAGTGGGCGCAGGTCTGGGCCCAGGTGGCTGCTGTAGGAGGCACGAGAGCTGGCTGTGACGTACAAGAGAAAACAAGAGTTTGAGTGTTCAAAATCCGCATTCACTGTAAGCAGCATTAAAGATGAACAGATTCTTGCCTAACAACCTTACCACCTAAAACAGCATCGTGAGTGTATGAAAGTCACATGCAAGAGCACAACCTTCAATCCTATGGTTCACAGAGAGGAATTTTTTGGGCGTTTCTGTCCTGAGGCAGCAAGTCTGTTCATCCAAATTCTTGCTGCTTGCTGCTGACCTTTAGCCCAGCAGCTGTGATCAAGGCAGCTGGCTCCTGAACAGACGTACCTCAATTCAAACAGCACTCTTATCATTGCCACTTATAATTGCTGAAATGATAGCTGGCTGGGGCAGGGAGAGGATCTGTTAGAGATCTCTCAGGAGAAGGCAGGATTCAGAGGTTGGAGAGACCTGGGAAAGCTGGTGAAAACAATAACTGCTGGAGGCATGTTCTTCATGTGATCTTCCAGGGCCTGCCTGGCAGAAAGGTTGCCAGGAAAGTCGCTGCAAGTGAAAACCCACATGAGCACAACAAACTTTAGTATGGATGATTTTAATATAATACTTAGTGTTATGGATAGTGTTAGTCGTATCACATTGACTCTACGACCAAGAAAGCGCACCAACGCGTCTACTTCTTCAGAAGACTAAGGACATTTGACATGTCTCAAATTACTCTGGGGAAGCCTGCTGTACAAGCAAATGTGTGTGCCAATTCTTCCTGCTACTTGGGCTGAAGTGTTCTCTCCTTAAGCACATAGTTTGGTGACCTCTCTGATATGAAAGTAGCAGCAAACCATGACATGTGGCAAAAATCAGCAGCAAATGCTTGGAATGACCGTAAGGTCAAAAGACTGAGAGCGACCATGATCTCCACAGAGTGAAGTGGGCACGGCACATATGCAAGGTTATATATGAGGTCACAGAATGGCTTGATTGTGCTTATGTATTGTCTTTCAGCTGACTGGCTAGCACGCAACAAAAGCTTTTCACTGTGCCTCAGTGCACGTGACAATAAACTAAACTCAAACTCAAGAAGGCCAAAGATCGCTCTGAGAAAAAGGCATCACTTTGAGTGTTCGCCCTTTAAACAACACAGTCGCAGGGAAAACAGGGTTAATCAAATCTGTCTCTGCTTGGATTTTTAAAAAAGGAGTCAAATGTTTCATATCAATGACACTGGGGATACTGGAGATAGATTTGCATTGTAGCTAAATCCTTTTGGCAGAGTTTTGTGCTGGTGAAAAGATGGCTGCGTAAATATAGATCCTGCAGGAAAATCAGCAGCTGAACTTCTCAAAGAGGGCTAAGATTCACGGGAAGGGAACAGTACGCCAGGGCCCTTGGTTAAGACAATTTGTCAATGGCAACACTCTGTTTTCTATTGAGTCACACCAAGGAATGACTGGGCCTCAGTCTCTGCCAGTGGCACATACAGTCAGGCCTCGACTCAATGTGAAGTCAAGGGAGAAGGCAGGAACGGGGTACTGATTGGGGATGATCAGCCATGATCACATTGAATGGCGGTGCTGGCTCGAAGGGCCGAATGGCCTACTCCTGCACCTATTGTCTATTGTCTATTGGCCCATTTGTATATTTCTTTATGAAACAAGATGTGATTACAATTGTTTGGAGGATGTGGGGAGGTGGCTGGGGGTAGAGTTGGTTAGAAAACCTCTCTCCATTTTATCCCAGTCCATGGGCAACACGGGTTTCATTGATTAATTAGCACAGGAGAGGGGAGAAGGGAGAATGACCATGGTGCGAATGGTCTTTGATTATGTTGGCTGCTTTCCCAAGGCAATGTGAAGTTTAGATGCAGTCTATGGGAGAAGGCTGCTTGTGTGATGGACTGGACCTCATACATCACATGCATTGAACTACTTCAGCATGAATGACTGCTAATATAGACATTAGTGTTCGGACCAATATTACTGGTACCACACTGATGCCACGGCCAAGCAAGCTTACTGACACCTCTACTTCAGACGACTAAGGACATTCGGCATGTCTCAAATTATTATTACCCATTTCTAGAGATGTACTATAGAAACCATCCAATCAGGATGCATCACTGTTTGGTCATGGCAACTATTCTGTCCAATTCCACAAAAACTGCAGAGAGCTATGGATGCATTCCAGTACATCAAGCAATCCACCCTCCCATTGACTGCATCTACACCTTAGCATAATCACAAACCATTCACACTATTCTCGCTTCTTCCCTCACCTGTTGGGCAGAAGATACAAAATCTTCCACCTAATTCCACCTAACACAGCTTCTTTCCTGCAATAACCAGTCTTGTACGGACCTCTTATAAGCATTACCAATCCCTAAATCTACCTTGATTTTGCACTGCGTTCTTTTATCGGCACTTTCTCTGGAGCTGTTACATTGTATTCTGAAGCAGGTTCTGAACTGAAACGTCACCTATCCATTTTCTCCAGAGAAGCCGCCTGAGCCACTCCTGCTTTATGTGTCTACCTTTTATATTCTGCAGTTTGATTGTAATTGGATATGGTTGATTTATCTGGATAGCCCGAAAAACACATTTTTCACTATATCTCGGTACACGTGACAATAACAAATCAATACTAACAGAGGGGCCTAGATTACCTTTCTGGGACTATATGTTCAAATCCCATCATTTTTGCTGGGGAATTTCTATTCAACTAATTAAACAAGTCAGGTGTAAACCAGCAATATGCCGTTCCTTCCTACACACTCCAGAAGAGAAGATAGCTTGATTATAATGAACATGATAATATCTGAAAATTGTTGAAATGCTAACTGGTCGAATAATCACGGCAGAAAATCTGTTATCCTTACCCTTCTTATGTAAATATCACTCTTGTCCCTCCAATGGACTTAAACCAGCTGTGCAAAATGACCCTAGAAGCTACTCAGCTCTGAGGCAATTACGGATAGGCAATAAGTGATGTAAATGAGTGCATGGACAAGCAATGGCTTATGACAAATTGATATTGGACATGCTGCCTTTGTGAGAAGGCAAAATAATGGCAGGCTTAGTAGAATTGCTCCTGTTTGCCAATTGACTATACAGCTCCTTTAATGGATGCCCAAGAATTTTCACAGAATGGTTACCAAAGACAAATTGGACATTAAGGGCATAATCAGATATTACAGCAATTAGGTTTATTGTTGTCATGTGTGTTGAGGTACGGTGAAAAGATGCTATCCAATGATATCAGATGCTATACATACAAATATCATGTCAAACTCAAGGACAATAGGTAGAGTGGAGGGGAAGATATAGTGTAGAATATAGTTCTCAGTGTGGTAGTGCACCAGTTGCCGAAGGCTTGATCAAAGAGACGCAAAAATGTTTTCAAGAAAAATTGTTAAATTGATGGAGATGTGGGAATTCCAAGGCTGAAGGCACAAATTGGAGGATTGAGGTGAGAGACAAAGAAGGGCAAGGCCTGGTAGCATGTAAAGACAAGGATGTGAATGTTAAAATTGAGGCACTGCTTGAATGTAAGACAGCTGAGATTAGTGAGCACACAGTTGATGGGTGACCAGGGTTTAATGCAAAAGAGCAAAGGCAGCAGAAATTCAAATGAGCACAAGCTTATGTAAAGTTTAAGGATGGAGTTTAGCCAGGAGGGAATTAGAGTGCCCAAGCACACAGAGGCATGGTTTGGCTGAGTATTTGAACAACAAATGACTTATGGTCAATGCTGTGTTCATATTAAAGTTGCTCGGATAAGTGGCTCAAAGTTCTCCTCAGTATCAAATATGACGTTGAGGTTATGAACACCGTGATTCTGCCTTCCCCAGTTGAGGGGGTTGGAGTCATAGGCTAGGGGGTGACATTTGCGTGCGGCACTTAAGAAACAGGCCCCCCCCCCTTCATTCTTCATTGGAGGACGTTTCTGGTTATCCAGCACTGGAAGTTGCATGAGCCGTCTGACCATATAGAGACACAGAAGGCTGTAGAGGCCAAGTCAGTGGATATTTTTTAAGGCAGAGATAGATAGATTCTTGATTAGTACAAGTGTCAGAAGTTATAGGGGCAAGGCAGGAGAATAGGATTATGAGGAAGAGATAGATCTGCCATGATTGAATTGATGGGCCAAATGACCTATTACTTATGACCTTATGACAATGAAGAGACTAAGAGAACGGCTTAGAGGGCGGCACAGTGGCATTGAGGTAGAGTTGCTGCCTAACAGCGCCAAAAACCTGGGTTCGATCCTGACTACGAGTGCTGGCTGTACAGAGTTTGTACGTTCTCCCTGTGACCGCGTGGGTTTTCCCCGGGTGCTCCGGTTTCATCACACACTCCAAAGACGTACAGGTTTGCAGGTTAATTGGCTTCGGTAAAATTGTAAATTTTCCCTAGCGTGTTAGTGCAGGGGTCGGCATGGACTCGGTGGGTTGAAGGCCCTGTTTCCACGCTGTATCTCTAATGTCCAAAGAACAAGGAGCAAGGTGTTGCCAATATCAATGTGAGCAACATTACCTAGAGGCTAAGGGCGGGAAAGACATTTGAAGTAATCTGACTGCAATTAGAGACAGACCAGCAGAAGAAGTAACTGAGATTTTTTTAATGAAATTTTATACCTGCATAAGGAGGAAAAAAATTAATTGAACAAATCAGTAATCGTTCACTGATCACATTACTGAGGTCGGTCAACGTGCTGGGATTAGGATCAAGGCGCATGGTTTAGGGTGACCTGACTGTGTTTGACATCAGAACCAGCTGCATGATGAGGAAAGGCATCCACCCCAAAGGAATATGCATTAAATTCACCATCCGGAAGAGCACAAGGCCACGAGGGGTATGACTATGCGTGTGTTTGTGAGTGTTACCATGTGTAACATCTGCGAAAGGGAGCTTGTGTGAGAGATAGAGAGAGAGAGAGAGAGAGAGAGAGAGAGAGAGAGAGAGAGAACATTATTTATGCCTTTTGTGAGTACAAACATATACATGTAATGAGATTTCTGAATTTAATAATGTGATGGGAGTTCCATAAGTCAGACAACTGTCTTACAGATTCAAGCTGTAGATAATAAAAGAAGCCTCACTAATTTGCTTAAAAAAAAACAAAAATGAGATAGAGATCAGTGGGTGCAGGATGTAAATTGGTGTGGTGTGAGAGAGAATGTGAGGGGTAACCAGATGCATGTATTAGAAGGGTATAAGTGTGACAGAGCACACAAGTGAGAGAGCAACTATGTCCTTGCATGTGGAAGTACAGTATGAGAAAGCATCCGTGTAGGAGGAGGAGTAATTGTACTCACATGGACTTTTCTGGCAATATATGGATATGAATATACTGGATATATTCCTGAGATCATGGTACGAGGGTGAACTGATACATGATTCATTAAACTGGAACAGAGTTAGCAGAACTTCAGATAGACACAAAAAACTGGGACAAAATATCAGGCAGCATCTCTGGAGAGAGGGAATGGGTGACGTTTCTGGTCGAGACCCTTCTTCAGACTGGTCTGCATCACAGGCACAGCAGAACGTCAGCTTCCGTCCAGTCACCCGACATTAATATATAATATAAATGACATCACATTGCTAGGCTCTGATAAAAATGAATTAATGCAAATAATTAAAGACCATTCTGCACTATGTTTGGATAAAACTAGGACCCTATCGTGAGCCTCGACCAGCAGCTGTGATCTAAGTGAGCGACAAGAAGGTCACCTCCCACTAACAGCTGCAGGAGGGTTGGAGGATGAATGATTGGGCCTCGGGAAGTGATTGCACAGGGAAGTGATTGCTGATTGCAGCGTGCGTTGCCTCCAATTAAAGGCTCATTTCCGCAATTTCAAATCAGAGCTCGAGACCGGAGCACACTGATAGGAAAACGCATCCACAGCATTCCTTGAAATACTGTTCTGCTTCACAGGCAACACCAGTGTAATCATTTGTAATTAGCTCCACTAAATCAATCTATTGTCTTGGACATATCACGTTCTCACAGCTTCCTGTTTTAAGGCTTTACTTTCTTCATGCGTTGGAGTGGTCGAATCTCTCGGGATGTTTTCTGATCGACAACTTTTTTTTCTCTCTGCTCATGTTGTAAATTCACAAGAATGTTCCAAGTTGTGAGCTTTGCCTTTAAACTGAAACACTTTCATTTTGTGTAAAGCATATTTCGTAGTCTTAGGTTGGACAAAGCACTCTACAGCCAGGCAAGTAATTTTGATTTGTAGTCAACATTGCAATGGAAGTCACTGTATTGGACAGTGGTTTTTATACTTGACAGTGAGTCGCATTGGCAACACATTCAATGGACAGGAGAAGGCTGTTCAATTTGTTCTTTAACTCCATCCTTTTGGTTTAGGATGAGGTCTCTTTATTCCTTTCATTGGCAAACTGTCCATAATATCCATGCGTTTCTGGTGAGAAGAGAACACTAAATATCTGATAAGACACAAAAAGCTGGAGTAACTCAGCTGGACAGGCAGCATCTCTGGAGAGAAGGAATGGGTGACGTTTCTGGTCGAGACCCTTTTTCAGACCCGACCCGACCTGACCCAAAACAGTCTCGACCCGAAACGTCACCCATTCCTTCTCTCCAGAGATGCTGCCTGTCCCGCTGAGTTACTCCAGCTTTTTGTGTCTTATCAGATATTTAATGTTCTCTTCTCACCAGAAACGCATGGATATCGTGGACAGTTTGCCAATGAAAGGGATAAAGAGACCTCATCCTAAACAAAAAAGAATGGAGTGCCTATCTTTGGTTTAAACCAGCATCTGCATTTCTTTCCTACACTAAATATCTGATACGACATGTAGTTAAAAGCGTTTCCTGATAACACCCACAAAGGGCCGATTTTCGGAGTCATGGCAGGTTGACGCTACATATTGTTTCTCTGTACTTATCCTGTTGAATCCTGTTACCATCTGAAACACTTTGCTCATTTCTGTTACTCCCACGGATGCAGGCCACATTTCTGTAAACTACCTTCAGAATTTAAACCCTGGTATATTTCTGGTGGAGATGTCTACAGAGCCAATACATGTTTTTTTCTGAAATGTGACACCAGACTGAATGCAAATGTTTAGTCCATGCTTGTCAATGTTGTATCTTTTCCCCAAAGTTGGAGGATAGATATCACAGGGTAAACATCACAGTTTATGTGGGCACAAGTACCCTTATTAGGAAGGTGGATGATTACTGACTGGATCGTCTCCTGGTTTTGGAAAAGATTATTTGACAGATCTGTTCACATTGGTGCTGGCCAGAGGATTAAAAGAGGCAATCATTTTTAATCGAGTGATTATCCTGTTATCTCTGCAACATGAGACGCTGAGATCTCATGCAACAGAGCCAGCCACTGTATGATTTTTTTTTGGTGTCAGTATTGCAATAGTATAATTCTGAATTGAAGGGGCACACAAGTAAAGAACTTAATTCCGGTATGTAACATCATTTCCAGTGCATTACTGTTCAGCGGATGGTCAAGACATGGACCTGCAGTGGTTTCCACAATTTTTCCTACATTTGTTAGTTTTGCAATATACTCCCTATGCCAGAGTTGGCTGGGTACATCAGTGCAATGTCACCAGTCAGCTGTGGAGGACTGATACCAATATAACTTACATGCCAATAAAATGATGCACGTGCAGTCAACTGTGGAGGACAGAAACTAATACGTTGAATTGTCAGATGAAGCCCTTTATGTGGTAATATCAACTAGACTGGCAAAAAGTCAGTTGGCAAAAATTCTACTTCCAGGGGAGCAGGTGACTTCTTCTGGTACAGCCTCCCATAGTATGCTTCTGGGATAGATACAGTGGAAACAGGCCCTTCAGCCCAACTTGCCCACACCAGCCAACATGTCCCAGCTACACTAGTCCCACCTGCCAGCATTTGGTCCATATCCCTCCAAACCTGTCCCATCCATGTACCTGCCCAACTGCTTCTTAAATGTTGGGACAGTCCCTCGCCTCAACTACCCCCTGTGGAAGCTTGTTCCATACATCCACCACCCTTTGTGTGAAAACGTTACCCCTCAGTTTCCTAATAAATCTTTTCCCCTTCACCTTAAACTTACATAGATGTAAAGACTTCACTGCTGGAGCATGGACTATATTGTTTGTTACATTGCTTACTCTTGGATTCTATCTAAATCATCTCCTTCCCTGCTACTGAGCAATATATGAGAACAATTTGGCCTGTTTTATGTAATGTTCATTCCTGGCTTTGTAGTATTAAAGTCAGTGACATATAACGTGAACTCCAATCAAATGCAATCTTAACTATTTACCGCAACATCTATGAATCGTGTTAACTAGTCGACATGAAAACAAAACTGCGACTGGGAAAACTAAAGAGCAACCAGAATGTGGAGCTCACTGTTATAAGTAAATGAATGTGAACTTTAAAATCCCACACAACGTGGTCCAAGTTCCATCGTCTTATCATCTAGAGTAAAGAGATTACTCATGATTCTTTATTGTCCAGATTGTATTCACGGCAAACTGAACAAACCCTTCATTACTGTATAGATTTTTTATCACCTCCCTCCTCTAAAGGGAAAACAGCCCCAGACTATTCAACCGATTGTTCCCAGTTGCCACTGTGCACAATCTCTTCTGAGCTTGGAAATGGTAAAGACATTTGGCTAAATGATGAAAATGCCCGAGAGCCAAATTAGATTACCTGCCAGGCTGCCGGGCCTCTGCAGTGTACTCCTCTCGTACAGCTCCTGAGGGTGCTTGCTGTACGGGTCAGAGGTGTGGGTGAGGCGTTTGGTGGGTGAAAGCGTGGCGTAGCTGGGCTGGGCTGAGCTCGGCTGGTGGGCGGGTGAGGTGACAGCATTGGCTGGCGGGGAGGGAGAGAGGGTGGCAGAGGACACCGCGATGTTGACTGGCGAGCTGGTGCTGTAGGACTTGGACAGGCGGCTGGGGGAGGCCGTCTGCTTGGGGGAGGCGATCCGCTGGGTGGTGTAGACGCCGCTCTCTGCGGCCGAGCCTGCCCTCTGGAGCTTGGGCGGTGAGCCCGTCCTCTGCAGGGACATGGGCGAGCTCACTCTCTGAGCGGGCAGCGTGGCACTGACGTAGTAGACCGAAGATGGATGCTGTGCCTCTGGCAGGCGGAATGCACTGGCATGGCTCGGTACGAAGGTGTCCCTTGACTGTGGTGTGGAGTGAGATGGGGACGACTCCGACCCTGATGCACGGCTGCTGTCGCCTGCCCGGTTAACCTGGAGGGGAAACAAGAGAAAGAGAAATCACATTGTATAAAATTAGGAGAGGCATAGATAGGGTAGACAGTCAGAACCTTTTTTCACCTCAGGGAGGAAATATCAAAGACATAGCTTTAAGATGAGAGGGGTAAAGTTTAAAGGAGATATTCAAGGCACTGCCTCGGCATGGCTAGCAGCATAATCAAGGGTGAGACACACCTTGGCCAATCCCTCTTTTCCCCTCTCCCTTCGGGCAAAAGGTGTAGAAGTATGAAAATGCACACCTTCAGATTCAGGGACAGTTTCTTCCCAGCTGTTAATGGCAACAAAACCATCCTACCACAACTAGAGAGCAGTCCTGAACTAACCACCTCATTGGAGAGCCTCGGACTATCTTTGATCGGACTTCACTGGCTTTATCTTGCACTAAACATTATTCACGTTATTCCCTTTATCGTGTATCTGTACACTGTGAATGGCTTGATTGTAATCATGTGTTCTCTTTCCGCCGAATGGTTAGCACACAACAAATATTTTACTGTATCTCGATACACGTGACAATAAACGAAACTAAAGACATGTTTGTTTTTACACAGAGTGGTGAGTGTCTGGAGTGGTGGTGATGGCAGATACAATGGAGCCATTTAAAAGGCTTTTAGATAGGCATATAGATATGCAGGGAATGGAGGAATGTGAATCATATGCAGGCAGATGAGATTAGTTAATTTGGTGTCATGTTCAGCAGGGACATCATGGATTAAAGAGCCTGTTCCTGTGTTGCACTGTTATATATTCTGCATTTAAAATTAATGCTGCACTAACCGTAGGAAGCTTAATTTGTGTTTTTTGTCCAACACTTCAGAGCTGCAGAATGATGGGAGATTTGATGCTGAGCCTCAGATAGAGATGGTGGAAGATTAACTTCAAGCACAACAAAAGGGCGGCTCGGTGGTGCGGCTGGTCGAGGTGCCTCCAGTGCCTGAGATATTGGGTGCTGTCCGTGTGGAGTTTGAATCTTCTCCTTGTGGCCGTGTGTGTTTCCTCCAGGTGCTCCAGTTTCCTCCCGCATCCCAAAGGGTACAGGTTTGGACATTAATTGGCCTTTGTAAATTGTGCCAAGTGCGTAAGGAATATGTGAGAAACATGGAACCAATTGGGAACAGGTATCAATTGTTGGCGTGGACTCAGTGGGCCGAAGGTCTACTTCCACGCTATATCACTAAACTAAACTAAAACGTTTCAACAAAAGATAGAACATGCAGGGAGATAGTTCCATCGCTGACAGCGTAGACACTCGGGTAATGCTATTCATGGAGAGAAATTCAGGCATGCACAAGGCACAGGAATCCGAGAATTCAAGGTTTCAGAAGTAAGAATTGCAAATCTGACAAATCTCAAATCTATTGCAAGTCAGTGAACATAGGAACTGACAGGTCCAAGTAAGGCCAAGGGCATAGAGATGTGAATAAACAGGAGGTTTATGCAGTGCATTTAAATATAGTAAAATGTCCTAGAGCATTTCACAGGGGGACTATCAGGCAGAAGCTAACATTAAGCCTGACTGATGCTGGGATGGAAAACGTGCTCAGTGATGTAAATTTCAAGCAGCCATTTAAAAGATGTGGAAAAATTAAGCAAGGATGTCAGAGAGTTTAGGGCCTGGTTAGTAAAAGAAATAGGATCCACTGTTGGGGCAAAGATTGAGGTTTGAACAAAAGGACTAAGACAGCAACTTTTTTTGAGGAAGGAGAGCAGGAATATACATTTCCGAAGAGAAGACAATGTTTAAAAAAAATTAGAACACCAGTAGGAGAGTTATCTAACTAGTGTTCGGATTAATTATCCAAATTAGTTATATAACTAATTTGGAGACACAGCATAGAAACAGGCTCTTCGGCCCACTGAGTCTATGCCAACCATTGATAACCCATTCACACTAGTTCTATGTTATCCACTTTCACATCCACTTCCTACACACCAGGGGCAATTTTATGGAGGCCATTTAACCTACGCACCAGCATATCTTTGGTAGCCACAGAGTGCTGGAGTAACTCATCGGGACAGGCAGCATCTCTGGAGGGAAGGAATGGGTGAGCCGTTTTGGGTGGAGACCTATTTTCAGACATCTGTGAGATGTGTGAGGTAACTGGAACACCCAGGGGAAACGCACACAGTCACACAGAGAACGTGCAAACTCCATGCAGACAGCGTCCGAGGTCACGATCGAACCCTCTGGCGAGGTGAGGCAGGAGCTATACCAATTGTGCCAGTGTGCTGCCCAAGCTACTGTACGTATAATTGAGCAAAGTCCTCACTATTGGAAAACAGATAACTCTCCTACGATGGCAAAACGGTAACTTTGCACAGTCTTGCACAAAGTTACTTGTGGAAGATTTTTACTGTGTGGTGCCAAAACTTTGGCCAGTCTTTCAGAAATGTCAATCACATTCTGAACATTGTGTTATGGGGTCTCCCCTTCATGGGTCAGTGGGAAAATAGAAACATGTCTTGATCTCAGGTCAAGCTGACAATCTCAAGATAAAAGTTAATCCTCCAACGATATCCTGATATTTTTGGCCATTAATCTCCTGGAGTATGGTGAGATTGAATAATGGAAAAAGCTGCCATTAATTTTCCCTGATTGCTTTGTTTACTGGAAAGATATTACAGTTGGGGAAAAAAAACCCTCATTGTTCGATGAAGTTGGAAGTCATGAGATGAAACGGCCATGACTATACGCTAAATTTAAAGCTGCCCACTGGACAGCACTTTATTAAATGCACTTTGTGTTTGCAAGAGTCAGTGCGACTGCATTAGTTGCTCAGTCAATTATTGTAGCTTCTTATATTTTCATGCCTCACTTCATAAAGATGAGCACATAATCCATGCTGGCACCCCTCGGCACGATTGGAGGATGCAAAATTAGACTCGTTCAGCCTTTCCTCTCATGGAGTCACAGAGTCAGCTAGCAGGCCCTTCAGCCCAACATGTCCATGCCGACCAGATTTTATAACTGAGCTAGTCCCAATTGCCCGAATTTGACCCACATCCCTCTAACCCTTTCCCATCTATGCGCCTCTATCTTAACGCCCAGAATTTTCTCACAAAGTTCACATCACGTTTATAGAGTTATTCGACATACCTGCCCATAGCTGTGAATGCCAACACCTGCTCCAACCTGCCCGCTCGAGGTCCTCCCGGAGAGTTGTGATGTAGTTGAGTCACCTCGGGAGAGGGTCTGGGTGCTATGGTAATTGCCCGAATACTGGTAGGACCCTTCTGGGTTGGCATTGTTCTGCGAGGCACTCTGGGAGAGAAGACTGGGCCCTGTTCGGAGCCATTTGAGAGCAGTCAGAGGACATCACCAAAGCAAAAAGTACAATAACTATTTTACCCTTTTTTGACACTTTAAGCCTCGCAACCTTCAACAACACGCCAACTGCACTCACCTGTGCGAGTGTGATGAATAGTTAGCAACTCATTCAACTAACTACACAATAATGTTAAGTATTAGATTAAGTGAGTTTCACCTTCACTGGAAGAGTATTCGTGATGATCCAGTATACCCGATTCTTGCAGGGACCTTAGGCAGGAGTCCACTAGCTCCAAGCCACTGGCAATTTCATCGTCCGCACCTTTCTGTGCATCTAAAGATCAGACAAGTGGTTCAAAAAGAGAAAAAAGGCAGAGTGATTAAAATCCCCTCTCCCTACCCTAACCCCATTTCAGCATGTAAAGTTGCTGCCTTACAGCGCCAGAGACCCGGGTTCGATCCTGACTACAGTTGCTGTCTTTACGGAGTTTGTACGTTCTCCCTGGGACCGCATGAGTTTTGCCCGGATGCTCCGGTTTCCTCCCCCACTCCAAAGACATACGGGTTTGTAGGTTAACTGGCTTCAATAAAAATTGTAAGTTGTCCCTGGTTTGTAGGATAGTGCTGTATACGGGGATCGCTGGTCCGAGCGGACTCAGTGCGCCGAAGGGATGGTTTCCACGTTGCATCTCTAAACTAAACTAAACTAATGTGACCCTCTGAGATAATAGTAAGCTTGAGAGACTTCCTCTGTTCATCACTTGGAAATTAACTCAATACTTTATCCTCTAATTAAACCCAAAGAATAACTGGCACTCTGTCACATCATCACTTGGGACTGTAACCAATTATCACAATTTTTTCATTGTGATTTGCCAAGCTCCCAATTGTAAAAGATCCAGTCTAAATGGCCACAGAGTTCTGCCCTATGCACAAGAAATCCTTTTGTCTGAAGCTAACTTTGGATTGCCAATCTGTAAGCAAAACCATGCAGTATTACCCGGCCTACAGTTGTTCTCAACTGTCGAGGCCAACTAGACAGGTTTTAGAAATTTTAACCCCTTCAGAGGAAGTACATTTAAAGGAAGAAGTTTTACCTTGTATGTGCCAGCGAAAGGAATCCTCTGTGGAACTGCAGAGACAAAAATTAAAAAAAGAACTTGGATTAGGCTAAGAAGATCCTGTGATGTAAGTAGTATGGACAGTGTAAAACAACAAACCGTAATTAAATAGCAACATTATTGTAAAATATTTAGTGTCACTTGATCGTGTGTGATTACACAAAATTCAACAGTGAGCCACATAAGGAATTATTATCTTAGCTGATGTTTGGCCAATGCCAGTTTTTAAGTAGAGCTTAAAATAGAAGGAAGCAGGGATGTCTATGGTTTAGGATCAAGGGAACTGAAAGCCTGTTCTTCCGAGGCAGAGTGCTGAAGTCAAATTGGTGATGAGTTACAGACAGAGATGATGTATTGTTGGAGGAGGTGCCAACCTTCCCAGTTGACCTTCCACCGTTATTCTGCACTCTAGCGTGGTTCACCGGAGTTGAAACCTCGTCCTCCTGAGCTTTCCCTGCTTCGGAATTATGTCCCCAGACACAATTATGTCCCCAGACGTTGTACAATCAGATCATTAGCAAACACTGGTGATTGATCTTACAGTCAGTAAGGTTCAACTGCTTGCTGATTAAACTCACTGAGGTGCTGCTAAGAATAATTTCAATGCAAAGCTATGCGGAGAATCCATAATTGGTCCTCTTTTGAAACCTCCTCTACAATTTAAAAAAAACTTACCATGGACTCAATTGTTTTGGCAGTGGTGGTTGGCTAATCTCAATAAAAAAATTTCAATATGATCTAACTGGGCCTCTGCCCTTCATGCTTGCAGTACCATTCATGGCTGATCATCTGCCTCAACAGTACTTTCCCGTCTTGTCCACTTATCCCTTGATTCTTCAGGTGGCTGGATGTATTGACCTCTGCTGTGTAGTCATTTACAATGCCTCCACAGCTCTCTGGTTAGAGAATTCCAAAGATTCAACTGCTACTCGGTAAATACATTTATTTTCACCAGTCTATCCTAGACCCTTTCAACAAAAATAGTAGAAACCAACAACTGCAGATGCTGGTTTATACAAACTGCAGGAGTAATACGGCAGGTCAGGCAGCATCTACTGGGGAAAAAGGATCGGTGATGTTTCGGGTCAAGATCTCTTCAGACTAAATTGAACATCAACTTTTCTTATCTTTCACCCTTTTAAAAAAGTGCTCAGCATTTCTGTTTTACAAAGAGGATAACCTCACATTTCTTCCCACATTACACTCCATCAGCCATATTTGTTGTTTTCTTGTCTCTAGCCATTTGAAACCTTCTTGTGTTCTTTTTACTGTCAGCACTCCTAATCAGTTTTTGCAAAGTCAGCCAACTTGTACGCATTGCAAACGGGCTCTTCAGCCAAATTGTTGTGGTGGTTTATGAAGAGTTGGGCCCACGCAACAATCTGGTGATATGCTACAAGGCACAGGCCGCCACCCAAGTCTCAGTTTGTTCCTCATTTTCGCATCCCATATGTCAACCACTTCCCAATCGGCGATATGACCTTTCAATCCTGCAACACCTGCAACCCAGCTTCCCGCTCAGAAGCTAAAGCTCCCTCATGCCATGCCATTTGGGAGCAGGCATCTACAGAGACATTCTCTTCAGTCTCAGCATTGCCCCTTATTCCAAAGTGGCCTGCACTTCTTACAGATCCCACAATAGGAGTTTGTTTCACCATTTGTAAATTGTAAATTATAATGAGCAGAAGGGATGGGGTGGAGTGGGAAAATACATATTTTTTCCTCAATGGAATTTAAAAAAAAAATCAAAGTGGATTTTTACAGCAGAAAATCAATTCACCTTACCAGTTTACATTGTGTAGTTGGTGAGGAGAGATATTTGCCAACAAGATTCTTATAGGAAGATCAGCTGGCAGTGCTCCTTTGCCAGCAAATGTTTCCACTCTTTCTTAACAAATACTTTCCATATTAATGTTGAAGCAATGTTTGAAAATGTTTCACTTTACTTTTGAGGGCTGATCAGGTAATCTCCTGCGCATATATACCCATTTCAGTTCAGCAGGTTGAGATGGATTTGATGGCATGTGTTTAACTTGAGTTTTAAGAAGTGCCGGATATTTCTGCTGTCCAGGCTAATGCTGTAAATGGCAAGTACAGATACAGTGATAGTGGATGCAGTGTAATTGAGCCAAGATGCATCACGGACTGTGGACTTGGCTGGGTTCAGCAGACCTACGTCTCTACTTCTTGCTGGTTGAAGCTCCTTATAAAGCTCTGATTCCCAGAAATCAGAGAGGCTTTTGAACTGATAAAGACAGAATTACCCCCCAGAAGAATTACCACCACTATGATCATTTCCTTTGGCAAATGTTTAGTGCAACCTGTATGTTGCTGCCAGATGCTGTGGGCTAATATGGGGGCTGTAATGGTAAACTGCTTCAGTCTGAAGAAGGGTCTCGACCTGAAACATCACCCATTCCTTCTCTCCAGCGATGCTGCCTGTCCCACTGAGTTACAAATACTTCAGCATTTTACGTCTATCTTCGATTTAAACCAGCATCTGCAGTACATTCCTACCCAAAGTGTGTCTTTCACTGTCTTAACTCTTTGAAAATACTGCTGTTTTAAAACTTTAAGCTGTATAAAAACTCCCAAGTTGAACTGCATCAGAAATCAAACTGGATTTAATTAAACTGAAACCACCATCAGATGTTGGACTTTCAGAAAGAGAACTGTGGAAACAGTAGACTTGTAGTGCATAGTCTGGTCTCTGTGGTATCATCAGCTACCAGCATTATCTAAGCAGCAGTTTCCGTCAAGTTGCCAAACAGTTGTTATTGATTTTTGATGGGGCAAAGTGAAAATTCAAATTCCAAGGCTCATTCTGTTTACAAAGCTGATGATGAATTACCTCAGGAGCCACAGTGGTACCTTAGCAACAAGAGCACATTAACACGGACAATCACCTGACCAACTTAATTCCATAACATCAGGCCAGTCTATGCAAACATACATTCAAGATATTGTTAAACTGAACGAAAAATGATGTACAGTGAAAGTTGCCTATAATCAGGACTCACGACCTCTCTGAAGAAGGGTCTCGACCCGAAACGTCACCCATTCCTTCTCTCCAGAGATGCTGCCTGTCCCCTGAGTTACTCCAGCATTCTGTGTCTCCCCTCACTACCTGACTTGCATTCTTGCACATTTCGTTTCTCAGGCCTCAGAACTATCTTGTCACCATTTTAGCTGTGCAAGGCCACAACAACGGGAATGTAAGTAAAACTTCTTTATGCAGGGCAGGGGCCGACAAATGATAAAAGATGTGCGTCAACTGAAGAGTTTGCATTGTTAATTTAAGGGAACGATTTCCTGAGATGTCTTTTCGGCTTAATAAAACATGCACACTTATATTTTAAGTTCACAAAGCAAGTTTAAGCAAATCCTACAGAGCTACTGAAGCTGTTGTATAACATTAGGAAGATGAGGGACATGTCATAGTGTCAGAGTGATACAGTGTGGAAACAGGCCCTTCAGCCCAACTCGCCCACACTGACAAACATGTCCCAGCTACACTAGTCCCACCTGCCCACGTTTGGTCCATATATCTCCAAACCTGGCCTATCCATGTACCAGTCTAATTTTTCTTAGATGTTGGGATAGCCCCTGCCTCAACTACCTCCTCTGGCAGCTTGTTCCATACACCCACCACCCTTTGTGTGAAAAAGTTACCCCTCAGATTCCTATAAAATCTTTTCCCCTTCACCTTAAGCATATGTCCTCTGGTCATCGATTCACCTACTCTGGGGCAACAGACTCTCAGCATCCACCCGATCTCTTTCTCTCATGATTTTATACACCTCTATAAGATCGCCCCCTCATCAAATCGCCTCGCATCAAATTATTCGTATGTTGCAAAACATACTTGGCTAATAAAGTATGATTGTGATTATGATCCTCCTGCTCTCCAAGGAATAGAGTCAATAGACAATAGACAATTCCAGCCTATTGTCCCAGCCTACTCAACCTCTCCCTATAGCTCACACCCTCTAGTCCTGCCAACATCCTCGTAAATCTTCTCTGCACCCTTTCCAGCTTGACAACATCTTTCCTGTAACATGGTGCCCAGAACTGAACACAATATTCTAAATGCGGCCTCACCAACGTATCATACAACTGCAACACGGCCTCCCAATTTCTATACGATATGATGGAACTTTATTTATCCCAGGAGGGAAATTGGTCTGCCACCTTGATCACATATCTTGCACCACCATGACCCAAAATCTATCAATCTCAATTGTTTAGATATTCTCCACCAAGGAGTCAGACGTCCAGCAATTTGAGATTTTCAGAGTCGAGCTTGATGTTTCCTCACCGGGAGGAAGACAAAATTAATGGAATTAATCAATTCTGCCACCTGTCACAATTTCATATATTTACAGACTATCGTCAGTGTGTAACGCAATCTTTTTAAAGTCCAGACCTGGCAATTTTCTGCTCCCACTACGTTGTGTACGATCATCTTAAATCTGAAGGCGATGCCGCACTTATTGGCTATTCTAGGGAGAATTGAGTGTTACAAGTTTGCTTTGTTGCAATAGCAACCACGGTGATAGAATCTACACGTAGTGGAATTAATCAATCTTCGGCCATTTCCGATGACAACTGCATCATAATATCCAAATAGATACAATAAGGTATGTATTTGAGTCAAATTATTGTGTAAAAGCATCAGATGGTGAACAATAGCTTAATGCATTCCCCTGTTTGTTGAGATGAGCGGTTTTAAAGCCAGGAGGTTAAATATGCCTCTTCCATGCTGCATCAAGCAAGATCAGGGAAAGCATGGAAGGATAATTTTAAAGCTGCCTGTGAGATTTTGTGTTTTAACGCATTAAGATATATGGGTTTGGGAGTTGATTCAGGCATTGGCCTTTGTTACTGATGTGTGCACTCAGAGAAGCACTTTCCAAGATTTATGCTAAAGGACCATAAGTGAACCTGTCTTCCTGCTTCTAGCTGGTAGTTCTATTTGACCACAAGCCTCCAGCACCCTGCCTTGAACATTAGCGAAAAATTGCAATGAAGTTTGCAGAGGTCTCAATATTAGGGTGGCACAGTGGCATAGCGATGGAGTTGCTGCCTGACAGCACCAGACACCCGGGTTTGATCCCGACTGTACAGCGTCTGTACGTTCTCTCTGTGACTGCGTAGGTTTTCTCCGAGATCTTTGGTTTCCGCCCACACCCCAGCGAGGTACAGGTTCGTAGATTAATTGGCTTGGCAGAAATGTAAATTGTCCCTAGTGTGTGCAGGATATTGTGGGGATCGCTGGTCGGTGCGGACTCGGTGGGCCAAAGGGCCTGTTTCCGCACTGCATCTCTAAACTAAACTAAACTAAAATACTACAAAGCAATTAAATACTACAGTTCAATTAAATAACCAGATACATTATCCATAAACTGAGAGTACTAGTGAAAGGAGCTGAGTTCAAAATATGGAATTTTTAAAATGATCCCCTAACCTACCTCACGGCGAGGTAGGTTAGGGGATCAGGAATATATCCATGCAGCCATGAAGAATACTACTTTTAAAGGCATTCATTCCCACTCATAGCAGCTGGGCAACCTCAAATAAAGCTGCATTAATTGTACAATACAACATTGCAGATGCTGAATATCTGCAATAAAAACAAAGAGCACTGGAAATACTTGGCGTGAAAACTCATGGACTTTATTTCTCTCTCGGCATGTGCTGCCTGACCTGTTGAGTGTTTCCACCATTTTCTGTTTTATATTTCAAATAGTTGACTACTTGATTGATTGAAATGTTGGAAAGATACCGCATGGAGCCGTCTCTTCGGCCCATTGAGTCCACACCAACCATGAATTACATGTTCACACTAGTTCTATGCTATCCCACTTAAGGGGGGAATTTCTTTTGTCAGGGGATGGTGAATCTGTGGAATCCATCGCCTCAGAAGGCTATGGCAGTGGAAGGTAGACAAAAATGCTGGAGAAACTCAGCGGGTGCGGCAGCATCTATGGAGCGAAGGAAATAGGCAATGCTTCAGGCTGAAACCCTTCTTCAGACTATGGCAGTGGATATCTTTAAGGCAAAGAATGATAGATTCTCGATCAGCACGGGTGTCAGGGGTTATGAGAGGTAGGAGAATGGGGTTGAGAGGGAAAGATCGATCAGCCATGATTAAATGGCAGAGTAGACCTAATGGCCCGAATGGCCTAATTCTACTCCTAAATCTTACGAACTTCTGCATCTAACCCTTACATTCTAGGGGCAATGTACAGAGGCCAATTAACGTACTGACCCACACACCTTTGGGATGTGGGAAGAAACAGGAGCACCCAGAGGAAATCCACATGGTCACAGTAAAAACGTGCAAATGCCACACGACAACACCCGAGGTCAGGATCAAACCCGAGTCCTTGGCACCGTGAGACAGCAGCTCAACCAGCTGTGCTGCCCAGTGGGTAGAAATGGTGAATTGATGTTGCGTCTTGCACATGGCCTCATAATCCATGCTTAGCATCATTCTTTGGAATTATTCACTCACTCACTAGTGATATCCTGCACACAGGCTCACACGCAATTTCATCAGCATAACAAACGCCATGCTGCTATGCAAGCTCTGCTTGAGGTTTTCTCCCGCTGACAAAAAAATATATATTTTAATTGAGTGCCTATCTTTTCAATCGCATTACACGCATCCAGCACTTCAAAAATGCCAAGTAGTGGTTCAAATTTCTCAGTGGTCATTGCAATCTCCACTTGCTTTTCAATCTAACAAGATCTTTGCATCCCACAAATACTCGTGTCAGGCACATTGCTGACTACTATTGTTAAATCGCTGCCTTCTGATACCAGTGTCCTAAACTTTACAGGTCCCCCCTCAAAATCTCGCCACTTCATATGCTCCAGTGAGACCTCTCCAACACCTGTCTCAATGCCCCACGCTGCTTGTTGTCATTTGGTTACTTGATAAAGTAATGATTAAGTGCCTGAGAAGATTTATTTTCATTTAAGGGGCAGCTCACATTCTTTTCATATTATCATCAACAGAAGATAACCAAACAGACAATACAGGGAGAAAAGATGAGGTACGAAGGTAAGCTAGCCAAGAATATAAAGCAGGATTGTAAAAGCTTCTTTAGGTATGTGAAAAGGAAAAAAATATTTAAGACCAAAGTTGGACCCTTGAAGACCGAAAAAGGTGAATTTATTATGGAGAAAAAGGAAATGGCACATGAGTTGAACAAGTACTTTGGATCTATCTACACAAGGAGGACACAAACAATCTTCCTGATATAATAGTGGCCAGAGGATCTGGGGTGACAGAGGAACTGAAGGAAATCCACATTAGGCAGGAAATGGTGTTGGATAGACTGATGGGACTGAAGGCTGATAAATCCCCAGGGCCTGATGGTCTGCATCCCAGGGTACTTAAGGAAGTGGCTCTAGAAATCGTGGATTCATTGGTGATAATTTCCCAATGTTCTATAGACTCAGGATCAGTTCCTGTGGATTGGAGGGTAGCTAATGTTATCGCACTTTTTAAGAAAGGCGGGAGAGAGAAAACGGGGAACTATAGACCAGTTAGCCTGACATCTGTGGTGGGGAAGATGCTAGAGTCAATTATAAAAGATGAGATAGTCGAACATTTGGATAGAAGTAACAGGATCGGTCCGAGTCAGCATGAATGTACGAAGGGGAAATCATGCTTGACTAATCTTCTGGAATTCTCTGAAGATGTAACTAGGAAAATGGACAAGGGAGAGCCAGTGGATGTAGTGTACCTGGACTTTCAGAAAGCATTTGATAAGGTCCCACATGGGAGATTAGTGGGCAAAATTAGGGCACATGGTATTGGGGGTAGAGTGCTGAAATGGATAGAGAAGTTGTTGGCAGACAGGAAACAAAGAGTAGGGATTAACGGGTCCCTTTCAGAATGGCAGGCAGTGACTAATGGGGTACCGCAAGGCTTGATTCTGGGACCGCAGCTATTTACAATATACATCAATGATTTGGATGAAGGGATTCAAAGTAACATTAGCAAATTTGCAGATGACACAAAGCTTGGTGGCAATGTGAACTGTGAGGAGGATGCTATGAGAATGCAGGGTGACTTGGACAGGTTGGGGGAGTGGACAGATGCATGGCAGATGAAGTTTAATGCGGATAAATGTGAGGTTATCCACTTTGGTAGCAAAAACAGGAAGGCAGATTACTATCTAAATGGTGTCAAATTTGGAAAAGGGGAAGTACAACGAGATCTGGGGGTCCTTGTACATCAGTCTATGAAAGTAAGCATGCAGGTACAGCAGGCAGTGAAGAAAGCGAATGGCATGTTGGCCTTCATAACAAGAGGAATCGAATATAGGAGCAAAGAGGTTCTTCTGCAGTTGTACACAGCCCTAGTGAGACCACACCTGGAGTATTGTGTGCAGTTTTGGTCCCTTAATTTGAGGAAGGACATTCTCGCTATTGAGGGAGTGCAGCGTAGGTTTACAAGGTTAATTCACGGGATGGCGGGACTGTCATATGCTGAGAGAATGGAGCGGCTGGGCTTGTACACTCTGGAGTTTAGAAGGATGAGAGGGGATCTCATTGAAACATATAAGATTGTTAAGGGCTTGGACACGCTAAAGGCAGGAAACATGTTCCCGATGTTGGGGGAGTCCAGAACCAGGGGGGGGGGGGGGGGGGGCACAGTTTAAGAATAAGGAGTAAGCCATTTAGAACGGAGACGAGGAAACACTTTTTCTCACAGAGAATGGCGAGTCTGTGGAATTCTCTGCCTCAGAGGGCGGTGGAGGCAGGTTCTCTGGATGCTTTCAAGGGAGAGCTTGATGGGGCTCTTAAAAATAGCGGAGTCAGGGGATATTGGGAGAAGGCAGGAACGGGGTACTGATTGTGGATGATCAACCATGTTCACATTGAATGGCGGTGCTGGCTCGAAGGGCCGAATGGCCTACTCCTGCTATACTCTATTGTCTAATGTCTATTGTCTACATACATATATACATCGCCAAACAAACATGAGCAAACAGGCTGCCCTATCTAATGTAGTGAGGAACTGTTGATGCTGCTTTAAACCAAAGATAGACACAAAATGCTTGAGTAACTCAGCGGGGCAGGCAGCATCTCTGGAGAGAAGGAAGGGGTGACGTTTCGGGTCGAGACCCTTCTTCAGATATCTAGTGTTTAAGAAAGAACAGATGCTGGAAAATTCGAGGTAGACAAAAATTGCTGGAGTAACTCAGTGGGTGAGGCAGCATCTATGGAGAGAAGTAATTGGCGACGTTTCGGGACGATATCTAGCGTTCTTCAGATATCTAGTGCTGCAACATGTCATCCAGACCTGATGTGGCCTATGGAGCAAACTTCGGGCATCATTATTTCATGGAGTAATCTTAGTGTGCTGTGCATAAGTTCTGGCATAAGTTCTAGGGGCGTTTGGAAGGAAATAGTTACTTTGGATCAGCTCTTCGCTCCAATAGTGCCTTTGTTGACCACGATCCTTAGTAAGAATAATAATGAATAGAGATAATTCTTGTGGTAATGGACCTTTCACATTCTGGCCTCAGGTAGCAGTGTCTCATACTTGGAGTTGTGAAAAGCAACCCATCACAGAAAAATCCAATTACAAAATGGAAGCAAAGCCCAAGAAGCAAAGCACCACAGCTACAAATGACATGCAAAACTTTTTTAGTTTAGTTTAGTTTAGGTTAGTTTATTGTCCCGTGTACCGAGGTACAGTGAAAAGCTTTTGGTGCGTGCTAACCAGTCAGACAATACATGATTACAATTGAGCCATTTACAGTGTGTAAATGATAAGGGAATGATGTTTAGAGCAAAGTAAAGCAAGCAAAGTCCGATCAAGGACAGTCCAAGGGTCACCAATGAGGTAGATAGTAGTTCAGCACTGCTCTCTGGTGCGCGAGGATGATCAGTCCTGAACTACTCGATCCTGTGACCACTTTAGAAATATCGTGAAGATCCTCAGAACATGTAGCTGGTAAATATTCCAGCCACGTGCATCAGGATCATTTCGAAGGTACTGCAATTTGCAGCTGTTTCATCAATCACTTTCCCCCATCATTAAGTCAGAAATAAAGATCTTCAGTAATGACAACAGGATGTTCAGTTCTCTTCACAGCTCCTTAGATAAGCAATATCTGCCTCTGTGCAGTGAGATGTGGATGTCATCCAGGCTCCAGGCGGTGTGGCAAGTAACATTTGCACCAGGAAAATGATGGAGAATACAATATAAAATCCTAAAATGTGCAGAGGAAATGTCTACAATTTTGGAGGTAGACAAAAATGCTGGAGAAACTCAGCGGGTGCGGCAGCATCTATGGAGCGAAGGAAGTCGGCAACGTTTCTGAAGAAGGGTTTCGGCCCGAAACGTTGCCTATTTCCTTCGCTCCATAGATGCTGCCGCACCCGCTGAGTTTCTCCAGCATTTTTGTCTACCTTCCATTTTCCAGCATCTGCAGTTCCTTCTTGAACATTTTATCTACAATTTTGGCCCGCCCGCGAGTTGAAGTTGCATTCTGTGTGTGGCCGTGGGACTAAGTTCTCAGCCAGGCAGTTCAGCAAAGCATCAAGTCTTGGATCTCTGGCCAAATGTTTGTCAAGATCCACTATTAACATTTAATGGCAGGGCTGTAATTTGGCTAAAGAATGGTACAACAGAAAGAAACGCCTTATTTACGATGGAAGATAAACACCTGGAATTCTGCTTTAGCTCGGAATGAACATGAGGGATGTGGGCAGCAATTTATTTCCCCGATATATACTCGTGGAGCAAATTTGAATTCAGTGGTAAAATGTTTTTGTTTGAACTTGAGAGTAAGCCTTCACCTTATATTTGATGTCACCTCAGAATGATAAAATACCAAGAAAAGTAATTCAGACACTCATACATTAGTTAACTCATTCCAGGCGCTATTCAGTCCAATGCACTTGGCCTTTCATCATAAACGTTGCAAGATTCTATTTTTCAAGCAAATGCCAATTTCCCTCTTGAAATTTGCTATTAATCTGCTCCCACTACTTTTTTTGGCAGCCTTTCCAGATTGTCCAATCTCACGGCATAAATCATTCATTGCCCCCTGGTTCTCCTGTTAAATGTCTTAAATTGATGTGTACTTTTTATTGACCCTACTGCCAGTGGAACTATTTTTCTCCTTATTCATTCCAACAGTAACCTGAACAGTCAGAAATACAGCAGTGAACTGGATTTACAAATGGCAGATAATGCTTGTAGCCCCGCAGTTGCCAGCAAATCCATCCTGCTGGTCTCCCAAACACTCATTCACATGTACTGACTGTACATAACTTGGATGAGGAGGACCAGCAATTATGAAGACCATTTTCACGTCTCCTCTTTACTTTCCCTGCTCCCAGAGGAACAAGCCCAACTTTACGCAGCAATTATTTTATGGGAATTGCAGGTCAGTTAGTTTGAATTCTGTTGTTGTTAATATTTTAGAGTCCATGGTTAAGGACGAGATTTCAGGGGACTTCGAAGCACATGATAAATTAGGCTGAAGTCAGCATGGTTTTGTTAAAGGGAGATCTAGCTTGATGCTTTGTTGGAGTTTTTTGAGGAGGTAACAAACAGGAGAGTCAGTGGATGTCATTCGCTTGGATTTTCAGAAGGCCTTTGATAAGGTATTAAAAAAGATATTGGAGGCAAGGTCCTAGCAAGATTACAAGGTTAGCTGACTGGCAGAAGGCATAGAGTGGGGGGTAAACAGGGCGTTTTCTGGTTGACGGCCAGTGACTAGTGGTGTTTGTCAATACTGGGTCTGCTACTTTTCAGTTTATATGTTAATGCTCTGGGTGAGGGAATTCATAGCTTTGCAGCCAAGTTTGTGGATGATACGAAGATAGGTGAAGGAACAGGTGGTGTTGAGAAGCAGAGAATCAGCAGAAACCTGGACCTGGACATGTCGGGTGACTGTGCAAAAAGCTGGTAAATGGAATACAGCGTCGCAAAGTGTACCATCATGTAATTTTGGTGGAAAGAATAGAAGCGTATATAAATATAAGGCTACATTCTAAATGGGACGATAATTTAGAAATCAGAGGTGCAACGGATTTTGAGGGTGCTGTTGCAGGATTCACAAAAGGTTCATTTGCAAATGCAGTGCCAGCATTTATTTCAAGGGGACTAGAATGAATGTATGATAAGTGTTTGAAAGCTCTGGACCTATACTCAATGGAGTTTATAAGGATAAGGGGGGATCTCATTGAAAACTAGCAGATAATGAAAGGCCTAGATACAGTGGACGTGGAACAGATGCTTCCAGTAATGGGGGAGTGTAGGACCAGAGGGCACAGCCTCATAATGAAATAATGCACCTTCAGAGTAGAGATGAGGAGGAATTTCTTTAGCCAGAGGGTGGTGAATCTGCGGAATTTGTTGCCTCAGACGGCTGTGGAGGCCAAGACATTCGGTATTTTTAAACCAGAGATTGATAGATTCTTGATTGGTAAGGGTGTCAAAGGTTAGGTAAGAAGGCAGGAGAATGGGGTTGAGAGGGAAAATAGATCAGCCATAATTGAATGACAGAGTAAACTCGATGGGGTGAATAGCCTAATTCTTATATCTTATAGTCTTATTCAACTAATCCATGCAGGTGTTTTATCACATACCTGCTTCATCTAATTCACACTGACATATGCATTACCTTTTCTTGCTTTTCTGCTTTCTCTGGTTTGCATCCAGGTCATAAAATCATAAGTGATAGGAGTAGAATTAGACCATTCGGCCCATCAAGTCTACTACACATGGCTGATCTAATTTTCCCTCCTAAACCCATTCTCCTGCCTTCTCCCCATAACCTCTGACGCATGTACTTGAGGTCCGTCACCTCAATTCGTTTTCAGGTACATCCTCTACTCTCTACACATCACTAGTTTAATAAATGAAAACTTGTTTAATCAATTTATTTGAGGGAAAAATAAATTGCCTTCATATTTTATACCCCAGCTGCCGTTGAATTAGCGTGGCCTCACAACAACTGCTGGAGGAGTGACTGCAAGTTCATGAAAATGAGTTTATCGCTGTTGCAAGAGAGAGATATAGAGCCTCTTTTTCACAGAAAGATTCATAGCACAGTGAGAGCAAACAAATACAAATATTAATAAAGTTCCACCGTCTTGAACACATAAACGTGGATATCATCAGAAAAACAACTCAGGAAGTTAGCTTTCACCTTGAGTAGAGAATCCCATTTAAGCTGGCTAGATCTTAAACTGCGCTCGATACGGTAGATTTATCAAGCAAAAGGTCAATTTGTATAAGTAGTCAGGTTAATGTATCACAAATAAATAAATCAAATTTAAAACCTTCCCTGAGCTTAGCGGCCTGTTTTTTTTTGCCAAATCTCAATTCACTCTCCGAGTAAATTGGTAATGGTTTATAAGAACTGAAAACATCATGGAACTGAGCATGTAATAGTGTTTTACGTGATTCTCCCTGAACATTCTCCCTTCATTCTTCATAGCTTTCCTTGTACCTTCCCTTTAAGACTACGATACGGTACGGTAAATGTATTTATCCCACGAGGGAAATTGGTCCGCCAACGGTCATAACGCACAATGAGCTACATGAAACATGAAAGTCCAGGATTGGGGATGTGCAAAGATTTGGGAGGGGGAGGGGGAGCGGGGCGGTGGGAGTGAGTTTACCCCACGACGGAAGGGGGAGGAGGTGTACAGTTTTATAGCTACAGGGCAAAAGGATCTCCTGTGGCATTCTGTGCTGCATCTTGATGGAACCGGACTGTTGCTGAAGGTGCTCCTTAGGTTGACCAGTGTGTCATGGAGGGGGTGAGCTATATTGTCCAAGATGCTCCACAGTTTGAGGAACATTCTCCATTCCAAAACCCCCACCAGTGAATGCAACTCCACTCCCAGGACAGAGCCAGCCTTGTTAATCCCGTTGGCGTCCACGGCCTTCGCCATTATTTGACTACCGTTGCAAGACTACCATTGTTTGTTGTATTTAACCTGCTTAAAGATGCAAGTAAAGTTAGTCTAGAAACACTGTAAAATCTCTTAACAATTCTGCAAAAGAAATATAACCTTTCAAAAGAGATTATTGCCAGCTGAGATTACCTGAAAGGCAGTGGTTATTTAAAAGAGCCAGCTGAGATCCTGGAAGGTTATATTTGTTTGCAAAAGCAGTGGACGTCAAGATCTAGCATCATTAGTTATGAGCAAAGTGTGCTGCAAAACCCAGGAATTATTGAATTTTATGGAACTGGCAGAGCGAACTACCAAGCAATCTCTGCCCATTCTCCTGCTTTTCCCCCAAAGCTTTGACATTTATTCTCACACTGGTGCTCATTTTAATTTTCTTTTTAAGGCATTGATTTGATCTTCTTGTACCATTCTTATAGGTAGTGACATAGAGTCGTTCGTTCTGGTCTTGAACCATCCACCAACAAGAACAGCTTCCTTCTACATGTACTTCTCTTGTGTTGCACTGAAGGCCTGTGAGACCAAGCATGATAAGGTCAGACAGTAACTATTCATTAGAATCATAGAATCAAACAATACGGAAAGGTGCCCTTCAGCCAATCTTGCCCATGCTGACCAAGACGCCCCATTTACACTGGTCCCATCTGCCCGCATTTGGCTCATTTCCCTCTAAACCTTTCCTATCCATGTACTTATCCAAATGGTTTTTTTTTAATGTTGTTATAAAACTTGTCACAAGTACCTCCTCTGGTAGCTTGTTCCATATACCCAACACCCTCTGTGTGAAAATGTTGCCCTTCAAGTTTATATTAAATCTTTCTGCTCTCACCTTCAAATGCATGTCATTTGGTTCCAGATTGCTCTACTCGGTAAAGGATTCTGGGAATACATGTATTTCCCTCCTGATTTAATACGCCTCCATGAAGATCACCCCCACCACCTTAGGAATAAAATCCTGCCCTGCACCACCTCTCACAATAGCTCAGGCACTGAAGCCCCGGTTGACATCCCTGTTAATCTTCTCTGCACACTTTCCAGCTTAACACCATTATTATGGATACAACACATGTGAAACTCAGGTTAACTCCCTCACTTCTGCCCATGGTCTGTCTGATCTGCTCAAGAACCCAGGAGGCTGCTCACACGATCAGTTCTCTTTGAGAAACTCCCTGAGACCATGTGTATTTTCTCTGGGTGGAATCCTCCCGGATTCCAAAGACACAGAAATGTAGGTTAATTGGTTTCTGTAAATTGTCCCCAGTGTATAGGCTAGAACTAATGTATGGGTGATTGCAGGTCTATGCGGACTCGGTGGGCAAAAAGGCCTGTATTTCTAAACTAGGTTTCGACCACATTTCTTTCTTTTATCAAATAACGTAACCATGTTCCTAGCTAGTTACATACAACTCAAAATACTTTTGTCTCATAATAGGTAGACAAAAGTGCTGGAGAAACTCAGCGGGTGCGGCAGCATCTATGGAGCGAAGGAAATAGGCAACGTTTCGGACCGAAACCCTTCTTCAGACTGATGTCATAATACTTTTGTTCTGAAAGGTTCGGCAGATTTTCAAACTCTTCGAAATCTTATGAGTGTCACTGTTTTGAAGCACCTTCAGAAATCTCCTGTGGTTTAGGTGATGTATCATCTCTGTCACTCTTACTCTGAACATGGCTCTCAAGTTCAACGTCTGTTTCTTTTACTTCTTCAGAAGCTGTAGAGCAGGGGTTGGCAACCTACGGCCCCCGGGACGAATGCCGCCCGTAAACCAAAATAATTCGGCCCGCAGGCAAATTTTTTTCCCTGTACTCATCCGGCCCGCAGAGCGCCCACCCCGAGCGCGGCCGAGCTCCGGCTGTACCACATCCTGCGCAAAGCCGCCGGCACGCCCCTGCACCTTCTCTTAACACTTTTAAGAAAGAACTGTAGATGCTAGAAAAATTGAAGGTAGACAAAAAATGCTGGAGAAACTCAGCGGGTGAGACATGCAAGGATTGCATGGGGCTGACACAGCATTTTAGTCTACCTTCTGTGAACACGTGATTTGATGCCTGACATCCGGGGCGGGATCCATGTGTACACATGGTAGATGTGGCCCACCATCCTCTCACAGACATGCGTCCCGGCCCATATGCAGAACAAGGTTGCCGACCCCTGCTGTAGAGCATCAGTCATATCAATGTCAGTCTCTGTTTCTGGACTGCCCAGCGCCACAATCATTTGGTCTATTTGTCCCTCCCGTTGCAAACTGGACAGTGTATTTCCTTGCATTGCAAATCTAAACAATTCTTGGACTCAACAACTGATCAGATTGTTGCTGTGGTGATCAAGGGACCCTGGCAACCTTAGTCCCTTTATACCTTCTCGCTAGTTTGCCCTCTGCTCTATGAATTAAATGTGACTAGTCTTCAAATATCCACCAGAGTGTAATTTCTGCATAATGAAGGAAATCCACCTTGTCTACTACCAAAAATAGACACAAAAAGCTAGAGTAACTCAGCGGGACAGGCAGTATCTCTGGAGAGAAGGAATGGGTGATGTTTCGGGTCGAGACCTTTCTTCAGACTTATCTAATACCAATGGCGAATAATAATTACGCTCTGTCAATTGTATTTGAACAAGAAATGTGCGAACTGTCAATTTTTAATTACACATGTAGATCCTTTTGGAACCCCCTTTCAAAGTAATTTCATTGCATCAAGAGTTTGCTCTGATGCTGTGTTGGAGCAAACTAAATGTGGTCCCACCACTTGCCTCTGGGGAATACCTCTAGCATTCTCTAGCCTGAAGAAACATAAATTATTACTGCTCTCCACTCTCTACCATTAAGCTAATTTCATATTTATAGTAGACACAAAATTCTGGAGTAACTCAGCGGGACATCGAAACCTAGGAAAATAGGGGCAGTAGGCCATTCGGCCCTTCGAGCCAGCACGGCCACTCAATATGATCATGGCTGATCATCTAAAATCAGTACCCCGTTCCTGCTTTTTCTCCATATCCCTTGATTCCTTTAGCCCCAAGAGCTAAATCTAACTCACTCATACAGCATCTCTGTGGAATGCCTTCCTTTTCACAGATCACAAGGGCAATGCCACCATGTGTACATTAGCAGTTCAAGAAGACAATGCTTGATCATCATTTTTACAGGAATCATGTAACTCTAACGGTGCTGCCCATAAACAAATTGAATAGGTTCTCTATAGGGGGAGCCTTGCCAGAGAAGGCAGTGGAGAAAGGAACAATCACACCCTTTAAGAGACAACTTGAATGAATAAGGCATAGAGGGATATAGAATTAATGTTGGCAAGTGGGATTTGTACAGAGAGCCATGATGGTCAACATAGACATGGTGGGCTGTGGGGCCTTGATCCTATTATGTACAACTCTGTGATATGGCATGCATGGGACATGGTGAATGCCGGTCTTCCCAGTTGTACACTGCTATCTTCAGGCATCCATTGGTGACAACAGTGAGGATTGAAAGTTCATCCAAACTGTCAGAATTGGACCAAAGTAAAAATCTATACATCTTGTTCCTGACTAGCTATCTGCAACGCAGCAGAAAACTGAAGGTCTGAAATAATGAGTAGAAAAGAGATTTGTTCTTATAAAGCTTCAACTGCCAAACACTGCAGATTAGAATTATGTCATTAACTCCAGAGCATTGCTTTAAATCCACCCTTTCTGAGGAGTACGCTGGAAATCTTGCAACAAATACAAAAGAACTGTCAACCTACCCAACACTTCAATTATTGCAAAGTGCAGACATTAGCTTTCGCTGTTCTACAAATGCTTCATATTTCTAAAAGGCTTGATAAATCTTTGGCACATCTATTTCCCACAAAACTAGGTACTTGAACTCTTA